>JAACNH010000511.1:0-11223 GCA_019447015.1 Hymenochirus boettgeri | reverse complement strand
AACAGCAAGGGGTCAGGGACCTCCATATAACAGCAAGGGGTCAGGGACCTCCATATAACAGCAAGGGGTCAGGGACCTCCATATAACAACAAGGGGTCAGGGATCTCCATATAACAGCAATGGGTCAGGGACCTCCATATAACAGCAAGGGGTCAGGGAACTCCATATAACAGGAAGGGGCCAGGGACCTCCATATAACAGCATGGGGCCAGGGACCTCAATATAACAGCAAGGGGTCAGGGACCTCCATATAACTGCAAGGGGCCAGGGACCTCCATATAACAGCATGGGGTCAGGGACCTCCATATAACAGCAAGGGGTCAGGGATCTCCATATAACAGCAAGGGGCCAGGGACCTCCATATAACAGCAAGGGGTCAGGGACCTCCATATAACAGCAAGGGGTCAGGGACCTCCATATAACTGCAAGGGGCCAGGGACCTCCAAATAACAGCAAGGGGTCAGGGACCTCCATATAACACCAAGGGATCAGGGACCTGAATGCAAGGTGTTGATTTTATTGTAGCCATGAGTTTTGCCATGGGTAAGGCATCAAAACAAAAGGTGCTGTTTAGTCTCCTCCACATAAAAATCAGAGCAATTTTCACTGCACTATGATGTTGCCCTTTGGCATTGTGTCTTTTGGATGCATCAGTTGCTGTATCCTCTGGGTTTAAAGCAGACAGGGATATGGTGTCTCTCAAAAATTCTTCTTAATTTCTCTGACCTACGGGATGACCATGTTCTTTCTCTTGTCTTGCTTGCCACCTTCACTGGTGCTATATGTGTTCTTATTTTTCCTTCTTCCAGTTTTCCCAGAGGCCCAGTCCAGATATCCTCTAAGACGTTTAATTTCCTTTATTGGGATATAGTAGCTGGATAATCTTGGGAGCATGGCTATATAACCAATGATAAATAGAAATGTAGAGAGTTCCCGAGATCTAGCACACACAATTAAATATTTCATGATGTACCAAGACATACAGACCTCTTCTAAAGGCATTACAGAGATTCTGCCATCGTAACACTAGGAATCTGGTCTGTTTGAGCCCACCAGGGAACGTTAGCCCACCAAGAAATATTAAGGGTCCCACAAAAAATGTTAATCCCCCTTTTCACTAATTTAAGTATCCCTCTCAATCCTTCAGACTCTTTATATTGATGACTTGCTATTTCTTTATGTCTCTTTGCCACTAAATCTGAACAATTTTCTCGGTTTAATGGGTGAAATGGCATTTCTGGTGTCACACTATGGACCAGTCCAACCCCACCGCCAGATAACAAATAGACTGTAGAAGGACAGGACTTTGTATTCAGACTAATAAACAAGTAATAGGAATATGGTGCATCATCTTCCACAAATGTAGTTCAGGAGGTGCAGAATTATTTTACATACCTATAAAGAAATAACCTCATAACCATAAATTTCCCAAATGGGCCAAATGTCCCCTATCAATTATGCCGCCTATTGTTTAATAGACAGGAGGTAATTTAGAGTGTGAATAGCTTATTTTCTGAGCTGTTAAACTATTACAGAACATAATGAGCTATTAACTTTGAGATGGATTACTGAGTGGTTTGGCCTGACCATATAACACTTGTTATTGACATTGATAAAATCACTGATTATTTTATGGCCTCTGATAATGAATTACTCAAACAGAAAGTACAGGTCTGTGTTACATGTTGTTTATAAATGAAACATGGCGTTCGGAAATCGAGGCCTCGATTCTGGTTCTTTTGGGCAATGGATCTAGTTTTAAACATTTTCCATTTGCTCATGGATTGCTCGTATATATGGATCTGTCTAAGGTGGCATCTCCTTTGGACATCTCCTTTCATGAGGACTGGTTTTCATCATGTCCATGGTAGAATTTGATGGAATGTTTACCTAAGGTAAGAGTAAAGAGTCATACATTTGTCAGCTCCAACTCAAAAACATTTCTGTAATTCATCCCTTCCTCTCACATAATGCTATAAAATCCTAGTCCACGCCCTAATCATATCCCAGCTTGACTACTTTAACACCTTCCTTTGTGGCTTACAAAGCAAACCACTTCAATCCATTCTAAACTCTGCTGCCCGGCTCATTCATTTCCCTTCTCGGTTAATCACTAATCCACCACAAAGCAGGCCCTCCAATATCTCCGCGACTATCCTATAAAGCACTATCCCACAGCCCCTCCTATATCTCACCCATAGAAAAGCCTATCCAACACAAGCCCTACTATATCTCACCCTATCGCATAAAGTACTGATCATAACAGACCCGCTCCTATATCTTACCTATCCTATAAGACTATCAACACAGGCCCCTCCAATATATCTCACACCCTATCCTATAAAGCACTATCCAACCGCCCCCTCCATATATCTTCACCCTATCCTATAAAGACTATCCAACCAGCCCCTCCATACTCACCCTATCCTATAAGCACTATCCAACACAGCCCCTCCATATATCCACCCTATCCTATAAAAGCAACTATCCACACACGCCCCTCCATATACTCCACCCTATCCTATAAGCACTTATCCAACACAGCCCTCCATATTATCTCACCTATCCTATAATCACTATCCAACCAGCCCTCCATATATCTCACCCTATCCTATAACACTATCCAACACAGCCCCTCCATATATCTCCACCCTATCCATAAGACTATCCCAACACAGCCTCCATATATTTCACCCTATCCTATAAAGTACTAGCCAACACACCCCCATATCTCACCCCTATCCTAAAGCCTATCCCACACAGCCCTCCTATATCTCACCCTATCCATAAAGCACTATCCAACACACAGCCCCTCCATATATCTCACCACCCCTATCCTTAAAAGCACTATCCAACACAACACCCTCCATATATCTCAACCCTATCCTATAAAGCACTATCCACCACAGCCCTCCAATATCTCACCCTATCCTATAAAGCACTATCCACCACGCCCTCCACATATCTCACCCTATCCTATAAAGCACTATCCAACACAACATCCCCTCCATATATCTCACCCTATCCTATAAAGACTATCCAACACGCCCCTCCATATATCTCACCCTATCCTATAAAGCACTATCCAACACAGCCCCCATATATCTACCCTATCCTATAAAGCTATCCAACACACGCCCCTCCATATATCTCACCCTATCCTATAAAGCAACTATCCAACACAGCCCTCCATATATCCACCCTATCCTATAAAAGCACTCCTCCAACACAGCCCTCCATATATCTCACCCTATCCTATAATCACTCTCCAACACAGCCCTCCATATACTCATCACCATCCTATAAAGACTATCCACACAGCCTCCTCCATATATCTCACCCTATCCTATAAAGTACTATCCAACACAGCCCTCCATATACTCACCCTATCCTATAAAACTATCCAACACAGCCCTCCATATATCTCACACCCTATCCTAAAACACATCCACCACGCCTCCATATATCTC
The DNA here is from genome assembly GCA_019447015.1 of Hymenochirus boettgeri. Classification (NCBI taxonomy): domain Eukaryota; kingdom Metazoa; phylum Chordata; class Amphibia; order Anura; family Pipidae; genus Hymenochirus; species Hymenochirus boettgeri. Next base: position 7,753 of record JAACNH010000511.1, on the reverse strand, counting down.
ACACCCTATCCTATAAAGCACTATCCAACACGCCCCTCCATATATCTCTCACCCTATCCTATAAAGCACTATCCAACACAGCCCTCCATATATCTCACCCTATCCTATAAAGACTATCCAACACAGCCATCCTCCATATATCTCAACCCTATCCTATAACACTATCCAACACAGCCCTCCATATATCTCCCACCCTATCCTATAAAGCTATCAGCCCTATACCACATCTAAGCACTATCCACACAGCCTCATATCTCACCCTCTATCCTATAAAGCACTATCCACACAGCCCCTCCATATACTCACCCTATCGATAAAGCCTATCCAACACAACCCCTCCATATATCTCACCCTATCCTATAAGACTATCCAACACAGCCCTCCTCTATATCTCACCCTATCCTATAAAGCACTATCCAACACAGCCTCCATATATCTCACCCTATCCTATAAGCACTATCCACACACAGCCCCTCCATATATCTCACCCTATCCTATAAGCACTATCCAACACAGCCCTCCCTATATCTTACCCTATCCTATAAACTATCCAACACAGCCCCTCCATATATCTCACCCTATCCTATAAACACTATACACCACACCCCCTCCATAATCTCACCCTATCCTATAAGCACTATCCACACCAGCCCCTCCATATATCTCACCCTATCCCTATAAAGAACTATCCAACACAGCCTCCATATATCTCACCCTATCCTATAAAGCACTATCCAACACAGCCCCCTCCATATTCTCATCCCCCTATCCTATAAGCCTATCCAACACACAGCCCTCCATATATCTCACCCTATCCTATAAAACTATCCACACAAGCCCCTCCATATATCTCACCCTATCCTATAAAGCACTATCAACACAGCCCTCCATATATCTCACCCTATCCGTATAAAGCACTATCCAACACAGCCCCTCCATATATCTCACCCTATCCTATAAGGCACTATCCACACACAGCCCTCCATATATCTCACCCTATCCTATAAAGTACTATCCAACACAGCCCTCCTATATCTCTCCACCCTATCCTATAAAGCACTACCACACAGCCCTCCATATATCTCACCCTATCCTATAAGCACTATCCAAAACAGCCCTCCACTATATCTCACCCACCCTATACAGCACTATCCAACACAGCCCCTCCATATATCTCAACTCACCCTATCCTATCCAAAGTATCCAACACAGCCCCTCCTATATCTCACCCATCCTATAAAGCACTATCCACACAGCCCCTCCATATATCTTTACCCTATCCTATAAAGTACTATCCAACACAGCCCCTCCATATATCTCACCCATCCCTATAAAACTATCCAACACACCCTCCATATATCTCACCCTATCCTATAAAACTATCCAACACACCCTCCATATTCTCACCCTATCCTATAAAAGCACTATCCAACCAGCCCTCCATATATCTCACCCTACCTATAAAGCACTATCCAACACAGCCCCTCCATATATCTCATCACCCTATCCTATAAAGCCTTATCCAACACAGCCCGCTCCATAATATCTCACCCTATCCTATAAGACTATCCAACACACCCCTCCATATATCTCACCCTATCCTATAAAGCACTATCCAACACAGCCCCTCCATATATCTCTCCCCTATCCTATAAAAGCACTATCCAACACACAGCCTCCATATTCTTCACCCATCCTATAAGACTACCAACACAGCCTCCATATATCTCAACCCTATCCTATAAAGCACTATCCAACACAGCCCTCCATATTCGCACCTATCCTATAAAGCACTATCCACACAGCCCCTCATATATCTCACCCTATCCTATAAAGTACTATCCAACACAGCCCTCCATATATCTCACCCTATCCTATAAGACTAATCCAACAAAGCCCTCCATATATCTCACCCTATCCTATAAAGCACTATCCAACACAGCCTCCATAATCTCACCCTATCCTATAAAGCTATCCAACACGCCCCTCCATATATCTCACCCTATCCTATAAGCACTATCCAACACAGCCCTCCATATACTACCCCCCCCTCCACCCCCCCCCCCCCCTATCCTATAACGTAGATCCAACACAGCCCCTCCATATATCTCACCCTATCCTATAAAGAACTATCCAACACAGCCCCCAATATCTCTACCCATCCTATAGCCTATCCACAGCCCCTCCATAGATCTCACCCTATCCTATAAAGCCACTATCCAACACAAAGCCCCCCATATATTCACCCTATCCTATAAGCACTATCCAACACACAGCCCCTCCATATATCTCACCCTATCCTATAAGCACTATCCAACACAGCCCCCCATATATCTCACCCCTATCCTATAATGCACTACCAAACACACAGCCCCTCCATAATATCTCCACCCTCTCCTATAAAGAACTATCCAACACACGCCCCTCCATATATCCACCCATCCTAAAACAGCAACTATCCACACAGCCCCTCCATATATCTACCCTATCCTATAAAACTATCCAACACACCCCCCATATATCTCACCCTATCCTATAAAGCACTATCCACAAGCGCCCCCTCCTATATCTCACCCATCCTATAAACTATACCACACAGCCCCTCCATAATCTCACCCTATCCATAAAGCACTAAATCCAACACAACGCCCCTCCATATATCTCACCCTACTCCTATAAAGCAACTATCCAACCACAGCCGCCCATCCATATTCTCACCCTATCCTATAACTCACTATCCAACACACAGCCCTCCATATATCTCACCCTAATCCTCTAAAGCACTATCCAACACACCCCTCCATATATCTCACCCTATCCTATAAAGCACATCCAACACAGCCCTCCATATATCTCACCCTATCCTATAAAGACTATCCAACACAGCCTCCATATCTTACCCTATCCTATAAGCACTACCACACAGCCCCTCCATATATCCACCCTATCCTATAAAAGCACTATCCAACACGCCCTCCATATATCTACACCCTATCCTATAAAGTACTATCCAACACACAGCCCTCCATATACTCATCACCCTCCTATAAAGCCTATCCAACACAGCCCTCCATATATCTCACCACCCTATCCTATAAAGTCCTATCCAACACAGCCCTCCATATATCTCACCCTATCCTATAAAGCACTATTCCCACACCACCCTCATATACTCACCCTACTCCTATAATACACTATCCCACACACACCTCCATATTCTCTCACCCTATCCTATAAGTACTATCCAACACAGCCCTCCATTATCTCACCCTATCCTATAAAGTACTATCCAACACAGCCCCTCCTATATCTCACCCTATCCTATAAAGCCTATCCAACAAGCCCTCCATATATCTCACCCTATCCTTAAGCACTATCCACACAGCCCTCCCATATATCTACCCTATCCTATAAGCAACTATCCAACACACCCCTCCATATATCTCACTCCCTATCCTATAAAGACTATCCACACACTGCCCTCCATAATCTCACCCTAGCCTTAAAGCACATCCCAACACTACCCTCCATATATCTCACCCTATCCTATAAACCCTATCCAACACAGCCTCCATATATACCCTATCCTAAAAGCACTATCCACACAGCCCCCCATATATCTCACCCTATCCTAATAAAGACTATCCAACACAGCCCCTCCATATATCTCACCCTATCCTATAAAGCACTATCCAACACAGCCCTCCATATATCTTACCCTATCCTATAAAGCACTATCCAACACAGCCCCTCCATATATCTCACCCTATCCTATAAAGCACTATCCAACACAGCCCCTCCATATATCTAACCCTATCCTATAAAGCACTCTCCACACAGCCCTTCCATATATCTCACCCTCTCCTATAAACCACTATCCAACACACAGCCCTCCATATATCTCACCCTATCCTATAAAGCACTATCAACACAGCCCTCCATATATCTCACCCTATCCTAAAAGACTATCCAACACAGCCCCTCCATATATCTCACCCTATCCTATAAAGTACTATCCACACAGCCCTCCATATATCTCACCCTATCCATAAAGCCTATCCAAACACCCGCCCTCCATATATCTCACCCTATCCTATAAAGCACTATCCAACACAGCCCCTCCATATATCTCACCCTATCCTATAAAGCACTATCCAACACAGCCCCTCATATCTACCCTATCCTATAAAACTATCCACACAAAGCCCCTCCATATATCTCACCCTATCCTATAAGCACTATCCAACACACAGCCCCTCCATATACTCACCCTATCCTATAAGCACTATCCAACACACCCCCTCCATATATCTCACCCTATCCTATAAAGTCACTATCCACACAGCCTCCATATATCTCACCCTACCTATAAAGCACTATCCAACACAGCCCCTCCATATTCTCACCCTATCCTATAAAGCACTATCCAACACAGCCCCTCCATATATCTTACCCTATCCTATAAAGACTATCTCCAACACAGCCCCTCCATATATCTCACCCTATCCTATAAGCACTATCCAACACAGCCCTCCATATATCTCACCCTATCCTATAAAGCACTATCCAACACATCCCTCCATATATCTCACCCTATCCTATAAAGCACTATCCAACAAGCCCCTCCATATATCTCACCACCCTATCCTATAAAGCACTATCCAACACAGCCCCTCCATATATCTCACCTATCCTATAAAGCCACTATCCAACACAGCCCCTCCATATATCTCACCACCCTATCCTATAAAGTCACTATCCAACACAGCCCCTCATATATCTCACCCTATCCTATAAAGCACTTCCAACACAGCCCCTCCATATATCTCACCCTATCCTATAAAGCACTATCCAACACAGCCAGCCCTCCATATACTTATCACCCTATCCCCTATAAGTAACTATCCAACACAGCCCCTCCATATATTCACCCTATCCTATAAAAGCACTACTGACACAGCCACCCTCCTATATCTCACCCTATCCATAAAGCACTATCCAACACAGCCCCCATATATCTCACCCTATCCTATAAAGCACTATCCACACGCCCCTCCATATAACTCAACCTATCCTATAAGCACTATCCAACACAGCCCTCCATATATCTCACCCTATCCTATAAACACTATCCAACACAAGCCCTCCATATATCTCACCCTACCTATCCTAAAGCACTATCCACACGCCCCTCCATATATCTCACCCTATCCTATAAGCACTATCCAACCAGCCCTCCATATCTCCCCTATCCTATAAAGTACTATCCAACACAGCCCCTCCATATATCTCACCCTATCCTATAAGACTATCCAACACAGCCCCTCCATATATCTACCCTATCCTATAAGCACTATCCACACAGCCCCTCCATATATCTCACCCTATCCTATAAAGCACTATCCACACAGCCCCTCCATATATCTACCCTATCCATAAAGTACTATCCACACAGCCCCTCCAATAACTCCACCCTATCCTATAAAGCACTATCCAACACAGTCCCCTCCATAATCTCACCCTATCCTATAAAGCACTATCCACCACAGCCCCCTCCATATACTCACCCTATCCTATAAAGCCTATCCAACACACCGCCTCCATATATCTCACCCTATCCTATAACCCTAGTCCAACCAACACACCCTCCATATACTACCCTATCCTATAAAGCATCCAACACAGCCCCTCCATATATCTCAACCTATCCTATAAAGCACTATCCAACACAGCCCCCTCCATTATCTCACCCTATCCTATAAAGCACTATCCAACACAGCCCTCCATATATCTTAACCCTATCCTATAAAGACTATCCAACACAGCCCCTCCATATATCTCACCCTATCCTATAAAGCACTATCCACACAGCCTCCATATATCTCACCCTATCCTATAAGCACTATCCAACACAAGCCCCTCCATATATCTCACCCTATCCTATAAAGCACTATCCAACACAGGCCCTCCATATTCTCACCTACCTATCTAAAAGCCACTATCCAACACAGCCCCTCCATATATCTCACCTATCCTATAAAGCACTATCCAACACAGCCCCCCCTATATCTCACCCTATCCTATAAAGCACTATCCAACACAGCCCCTCCATATATCTCACCCTATCCTATAAAGCACTATCCAACACAGCCCCTCCATATATCTCACTCCACCTTCCTATAAGCACTATCCAACACAGCCCCTCCATATATCTACCCTATCCTAAAGACTACACACACCCCTCCTATTCCCCCCTATCCTATAAAGCACTATCCACAGCCCCCTCTATATCTCACCCTATCCTATAAAGCACTATCCAACACAGCCCTCCGTATATCTCACCCTATCCTATAAAGCCTATCCAACACAGCCCCTCCATATATCTCACCCGTTAAAAATCCCATTTATAAAGCACTATCCAACACAGCCCTCCATATATTCACCCTTACCATTATAATCACTATCCAACCCGCCCTCCATTATCCACCCTATCCTAAAAAGCCTATCACAACACAGCCCCTCCATATATCTCACCCTATCCTATACACTACAACAGCCAATATCCTATACCATATACACAACACGCCCTCCATATATTTACCCTATCCTATAACAGTACTATCCAACACAGCCCCTACACATCCTCCATAATCTTACCTAATGACCTATAAAGCTATACCAAACAGCCCCTCCAAGTATCTCCACCTATCCTATAAAGCCACTATCCACACAGGCCCTCCAGATATCTGCACTCTATCCATAAAGTCACGATCAACACAGCCCTCCAATAATATCTACCCATCCTATATGAAGCTACTATACCAACCCAGCCCCTCCATATACTCACCCTTATCCTATAAAGCACTACCAACACAGCGCCCTCAATATTCACACCCCTATCCTATAAAGCAATATCCAAACACACGCCCTCCATTATCTCACCCTATCATATAATGCACTATCCAACAACACCCCCATATATCTCAACCCTTATCCTATTAAAGCACTTCCAAAGCAGCCCGCCATATGACTCACCCGTATCCTATAAACACTATCCAACACAAAAGGCCCCTGCCATATATCTAACCACTACCTACTAAAGACGACCCCACTATCCAACACAGCCCCTCATATATCTTACCCTATCTCTATAAAGTACTATCCAACACAGCATCCCTCCATAATCTCACCTATCCTATAAAGATATCCAACACAGCCCTCCATGATATCTCACCCTTATCCTATAAAGAACTACTCCAAACAAGCCCTCCATATAATCATTCCCTATCCTAAAATAGCCGACACAACCACAGCCCCTCCATATAACTCACCCTGTCCTATAGCAACTATCCAACACGCCCTCAGATATCATATCTCACCACTTCCTATAAAAAACTATCCGAACACAGCCGCCTTCATATTCTCACTCACCCTATCCTATAAAGACTATCCAACACAGCCCCTCCTAGATATAACCCTATCTATAAAGCAACTATCCAACAACAGCCCTTCAATTTTTTTTTTATGATATCTCACACCACTATACCTATAAAGCACGACAACACAGCCCCTCCCATATATCTCACCCTTATCCTAAAAGCACCTATCCAACACCAGGTCCCCTCCATAGATCCTCACCTATTTCCTATAAAGCACATCCAACACAAGCCCTCCATATTCCTCAGTCCAATACTAAAGCACTATCCAAACAGCCATCCATATACTCCCTTATCCTTAAGCACTATCCAACATA
>JAACNH010000510.1:62265-191293 GCA_019447015.1 Hymenochirus boettgeri | reverse complement strand
CCTCTCTTGAACCAGTCACGTTCCTTCGCCAGTATGTTAACATTACACTCTTCAAAGGTATGTCCTTTATCCTTAAGATGCAGATACACGGCTGATTTAACCCTTTCAACAAACCAGCATTTTACACTCCTGAAAGTAGATGAAATCTAATTGTAAAGGATCCACCCACACAGACTATGTAATGGATTTAATGAATAAATGGCATTGGCCCTTTTATACCTTGCCCGCTCCCTTTTTAATAGATTGGAAGAGAACAGAGGGATCCTGCATACTCTCGACTCACAAACACAGTGTATGGATAAATAAACACCAGTTGCACCAAGTCTGGTGTGCACAGTTTTTCTTTCCTTTTAATAGATTGGGTTCAAATTCACAATAGTTGGAAGAACACTGTGAATCACACTGTAAATACTTGTGTGGTTCACAAACATAGCAAATGTTAGTATTATAAAACACAAAAAAGAATTGGGTTGTGATATGTAACAGTCACACAACGTCAGGCTTTATTACAAGATGTGATAAGTGTTATTTATAAGTTATATGAATTATAATCCACCCCTTCCATGGAAGTCAATGGACTCCCTCTGTAAATAATAATCTTATAATCGGCGCGCTATTACTTAGTAGTGCGCCGATTATAACTGTCTAGAACTGATTTCCACTCTGGAATGCTTCCCCCACCTCCGTTTTATCTCCCCATCACCTCAGCTGAACCTCCGTCTCAGTTCCGTGGCTTCCGCACCACTGTGGATGGCGCGGCTCCTCCTCTTCCTTTTACTCCGTGCACAGTGATGAACAATCTTGCGATTCATCACTGTGCAGGATGTAAAACTAAGAGGAGGAGCTGCGCCATCCACAGTGCTGCGGAAGCCGCAGGAATATGCATAGCCCTGAACTGCAATGGGATAGGAAGTTGCAGAGAGCCCTGGCTGTGTGGAGCTGGTAGGTGCTGTTGGGAATAGAGGGGGAGGACATCTGATGACTTACTGATGGGGGACAAGTACCTGACTTTTTCTCTACCCTCTGACTCTGTTCCTCTGCCCCTCTATTCTTCTAATGAAGGGCTGGATTATAATAAATAATGCACCCCTTACATAAAATTATTCGGATATTAGTGGTCACTAGAGATGGTCGAACTATTGAAAGTTCGGTCCGTTTTCGAACTTTCGAACTATTGTAAAAGTTCGAAAGTTCGAAAGTTCGAAAACGGACCCATTAAAGTCTATGGGAGGCAAATAGTTTGAAAAGTTCGAGTCAAATACAACTAAAATATTAATGGTAACTTAATGTAAATGGCTGTGGGACCTTGGAAATGGTCTGGGGAGCATGTTCCAATATCCAGGACTTTCGTAAAATCGATTTTACTCTCACACGTGCTACTTTCGAGCTTTCGCGTTCGAACGTTCGAGGTAACATGGACATTTTACTCGCAGATTCGATGCTCGCCTATAGGCTTTAATGGAGACTTTACTCGCAGATTCGATGTTCGCGTCTAGATACCATGTACATTTTACTCGCGGGTTCGAACGTTCGAACGTTCGAACATTCGATAAATCATCGAAAGTCCGGGAAATATCGAAAGTCCGCATCCGAGATAGTTCGAGAAGTCCGGGTCCGTTCGAACTCGAACAGTTTGGCTCGAACTCGGGTTCGAGTTCGAGTTCTATGCCATCCCTAGTGGTCACTTCGGAGTTCAGTGCCCTGTATAAAAGGCACTCGGCCTACGGCCTCGTGCTTTTATATGGTCACAGAACTCGGTGACTTCTAATATCCTTATATTTACAGTAGGGGGTGCATTATCTACTATATAATCCAACTAATGCTTGTGGGTTCTGCCCTAAGCTCTAGGCATTTGGACTTCCTCACCTACATCTCTAAATCCCTAAACCGAATTCTTGTCCTCTCAATTTGATTTAAGAAGTATACACAATATTGTATTGGACAGGGAAGTTATACATACATACTGTATAATCTGTATTGTTATAATGTACAGCGCTGTGTACCCAAGTGGCGCTATATAAATAAACATATACATACATACTGTATAATCTGTATTGTTATAATGTACAGCGCTGTGTACCCAAGTGGCGCTTTATAAATAAAATTATACGTACATACATACATAGTTATCCAACCTCCCTGTGAATAATACAATGCCTGGGTTAAAGATTTACACTTACCTCCCAGGTCTCCATTCACAGCGTCTGACCAGCAGATGGTGCTCTATCTCGGCCATGCTCCTATCTTAGGCCTACCAATCAGCTGTTGAAAATCCACTTAAAGAACACTGAAGGTAAGTTAAACTTTCATTCTATTATTCACAGGGAGGTGGTAATAAGTGATCTCACCTCCCTGTGAATAATAGCTGAAGATGCAAGGTAGATTAAATTAGTGGTTTAGTGTCCCTTTAAATAGGCATTGAATTGATGCTTTTTAGCAGAGTTGAATAAAATATACTGTAGTTTGCTTTGTGCTGAGGGGCCCAGTGATTCCTAATTATGCCGTTAATTTGTAGTAAGTTTAGTAATAAGAAATCCAGTCCATTACCCTTAATAAAAAAGGGCTACAAGGGAATGCAGAGCGCCGGGGGAACAAAGCAATGTAAGTATGTTTCTGATGCTTTTTTTTTACTAATCTAACTTGGCAGTTGGGGGTGGGCAGGGGTGTCCTACACTACATTTATATCTAGGGGGTGAGGCAGGCATGGAGGATGGGGGGGGCTCCCCTACGCATGTCACAGTACCTCCCGAAGGACAGGCACTGCTGGAGAACCATAAGGAGCAGAGATGGGGCAGACACAGTGGGGGCAGTAGTGGGTTAAATTTTACCTTTGGGGGTGGACATGCCCTTTAACCAGTTTTAAAAGGACGGTCTGCCATTCTCTGCTGAGTGTTAGGGTACAAATTCACACGTTAAAAACATACACATAAAATTATATATTTAAAACATGAATATTTTAATAACATTTCATTTGCATTGAATAGGCTTCTTTTTAAAGTTCTAAAAGGATTGTCTGATCATTTTATATTCTAGGCATTGAGTTGCGAAGGGTTGTGCTGGGATTCTAATGTCAAAGAGAAGCATTTAATGTGGATTTTGTAGAATGACTAGAAAGAAAGCAGGGAAATCATGTAAACTGCGCACACATTTTAGGTGTTTGGTTTTAAAGATATGATATAAAAACCTTACTATTACGAAGGCAATATCCACCTCTTATTTTACTGCAAGTGCTGGTTTGCTTCTTTTAATTTAAATTATGTTTGTTAACCCCCCCAAATTGAAATGGCATATCCCCCCCAACATTGGATATTTATAACAGGACCCCCAAAATCTCAATTTCCCAATACTTGCCATAGCAGAAGGAAGATCCTGTTCTTGATCCTCCTAACTTTATTCTGGCTTCACAAGGAGAGATGGCTGATTTACGGACTTCCAAAAATCGGAAATCGGACCCATTAAAGTCAAAGGGGAGCAATAAAATAAAATACCAATGGTAACTTACTGTACATGGCTCTAGGACCCGGGAAATGGTCCGGGGAACACATACAAATATCCAGAACTAGAATAAACTTCCTTCACACGCGTGTTACTTTCAAGCAGAATCAAGGGTTACATATGATTTTTCTCAAATACGACCCCGTATGTTAAATATGTGTTGATCATATGATTGATATTTCTTGATATCGGCTCAGTTTTCAATATTTTTTAAATCTGTGAATTCCATAAAATCGAATCTCAGATTCGAAAATCTTTGATCATTTCCACAAATTCAATATATTCCTTAATTTGGAAATCCTCAACCATTATTCTACAAGTTTGAAAAATGCGAAAAGTCAGAGTTCGTTCGGACCCATAAAATCCGAGTCTAAACCGGTTCAAGTTCAAGTCTCTATTTACAAGCTCATTATGAAATGTTGTAGCTGCAAAGGAGGTGATTTGGGAATTAGTAATAAGTCATTGGTCATAACATTACTGTTACAGCCTTGATTGACAGCTGCTTCCCAGAAGAAGAGAACCAGAGCCGGCTATGATCAGGAAGAAGATTTTCCTCTTGCACCATCCCAGAGAGACTAATGCATAGTAGAGGTTATTGGGGGGGGGGGGTGTTCCTGGCTATAAATATCCAGTGGAGTCAGGATGGTGCATATGATGCCCTTTAAAACCTAAATCATACATAACAATGCTCCTCTTTAAATAATAATCTGGAATAACAGCAGGGCCATTCCGTATAGACCCAGAGGCGTTTTTTGAACAATACATTAATGCTTTTTTTATTGTTGCTCTTTAAAGTGAAATTGTATTGACCCGAGTTGTAGATTTCAATGTCCTTTATACACAATATGTTATGCATTAGATTGCTACCCTCTTACTTTAGAACTATGAAGAAATCAAACCCACAGGCTGCCTGGCTGGATGTCAAGCCATTTACATTACACATTGCCCTTTCCAATGGGACACTTTATAGGATGATACAGAAACGTGATCATTCTGCATAATGGGTTCATCTTACTTTTCCGATTTATAGCACAACGTTGGGTGGGATCATCTAGAATCAGATGGTAGATTGTTCTATGTAAATACTCAGTTAGCGTCTAAATAAAATGCTACATATGTCATGTGCATGATAAGGAATCTAGGTTAAGGCCTAGGCAGGTAAATAGAAACAAATCAGCCAAATGGAATGTACAGGGTTTTGGATTGATACTCCACCTGGTGATGGTTTAGTTTTCCGCCATATTTGGATATTTTTATATATTTGCACATTCTTTTTGTAATAGTAAAATAGTAAATTTCATATCCACTCAATGAGCTTTTGTTTTAACTATAATTGTGTTACAATTAAAAATGAGAATTTAAGGGAGACTACCTGAGCTATTGTTTGTTCCAGGTATGAATATTACAATGTGGAGACCAGACATGTGACATATGCAACAATGTACAAAAAAACGTTTATTTTCTATTATTAGTGTGGATTTCTTCCGTATCGCTTTACAATTTCATATATTCATTTACATCAGACCCTGTCCCGAAGAGCTAACAATCTAAGCACATTTAAGGTGGGTACACACAAGGGAACTTTCTGTTCCAACTGAGCATTTGCTAGTAGCAAGCGCTAGGCCGGGACAAATGACAGTGTTGGCCGCAGACAACAGTTCGCATGACTGATCACGTGGTCCTGTAGGGAACTGCACGATCGGCCGTGCAATACCAGCAGGACCAAGCTCAGTCACGACCGCCCCCCACCCACACCTCCTATAATAATGATGATATCGGGTAAAGAAGACCTCAGAGCTGAGGACGTAACCACCATTCATGGTTTAAGTTTCATGTTCACACAAGGTATGTAGTAACATATCTAATGGAATTGCACAATTTGTATTTTATTTACAAGCTAAACTACTAGCACCAGAGCTTATATGGGGGGAAACCTCCAGCTTCCTATTACATCACTTGCTAACTCAGTTCTACTATGGCAGATGGTGAAACAGTCCCATATACTAACATTTGTACTAACAGAGGTTTCAGGTTTTTATGTCCAGCATTTTGGGCACCCTTGAGCTTTAGGACCCAACAATCTTCTGCATAAGAGCCCAGACTCAGAACCATCCCCAACCACTTACCCCTGCATCAGGTCCTGAACTAAGCAGCACCAACACCCCACACCCTTAACTGCATCCCAAAAATCTCACATACTCCATTCAACCCCTGGATCTGAGCCCCAGAGCAGTTGCACCACCAGCACACTGGTTTCTACCCCCCTGCTACTACTATCAACTCTCCGCTAATTTATATAAAGAAATTTGCCCGGCACAGATCACTTTAGTATCCAAAGAGATAATGCAAGGGGTGCTCCTACCACTAATATAACATAGTAACCAAGAGAGAACAGAAGTGGTATAAACAGGGCACACACAAACTGTAATAATCCATAAAATATCCTTTGTTAAACAAACCTGGGATATGTCAAAAATGGTGTAACAAAAATTACATTAAAAACACATCTTCAAACCTCAGTATCACAGAGGTGCATCATACAGACAATATACCGGTATATTCATTCATCCAGTCATACACAAATGTTAACATCTACATAGATCAACATTGCAAAGTGGTGCATCAGACATATATATAACAATATAGCTATGACCTATAAATATGCATAGAGCAATAATATAAGGACAGTTTCTTATACATATATATATAGCAGTAATTTGGTTCATAAGTAATAAACATATGTTTCAAAGATTCCACAGTACAGCGGTAAAATGTCTGTAATGCAGGGAAATCTGAGAAAGCGGGAGTGTATTTGGATTTCTTTTGAAAAGACTTACCAGAAGCTAACGCACAAAGTTCATTAAGATTTTCATTGGTCAATTCCTGATCCTGTTTAGCATCATACTGATCATCCTTAAAGTGCGCTCTCAGAGCTATCCTCCTACAAAATAGAAATAAGTCCTTAATAACAGTAAAGGAATCCATGTTCGTGGAGGGGCAAAAAGACAAACCTTTTTCTAACACTGACCTTTGGGGCGCAGTTATCAAATGTGAAGATAAGTTAATTATTTGGAAGTCGACCTGTGTGGTCTCATGTACCGCCTTTTCTCTGAATAGTTCCATTTCCTTTGCCTTTTCCTTAGATTTCTTCCGCGGTCTACCCCTCCTGACCTTCCTTGATCTAAAAAAGTAGTGCTAGTGCTGGAGTCAGTATCTCTCAGATCTAGATCAGAAATCCCTTCGGTTAACTGGTTAGAGGTGTTAACATAATTCCTCCTCCTATTACCTGAGTGTCTCCACCTATACACCTGTCCTTTTTTCTCATCCTCCTTATCTCTACTCAGTTTATTTTTCTTTAGCCTAATGATGTCCTCCTCAATTTTAGAGATCTCAAATTTAACTTTCTTATCAATGTCATTAAATTCTTGTTTATCAACTTTGTTTTGAACCGTAGTGGTAAGAGTTTCAATAGCCTTTTTGCTCTCATCTAATTTAATCCTATCATGCTTGACCAAGAGGGTCATTAGCCGCAAAGAACAGTCATTAAGCACACCTTCCCATTCAGTCTTAAAATCAGGAGTAGGTTCCCAGGCTGGGAGAGTATGCATCCGCAAGCCTCGTGGTATCAATTTTAATGCTAAGTATTTTTCCAAACTACACACATTCCACCAAATTTTTGCATGGGCTACATGTAACTCTTTCAGTTCATTAATCAATTTATTGATATCCTTATTCGGTGTTGGGGGAGAATGAATATCTTGAAAAACTTCATCTAATTTATTAAGGCGCTCCTTTTCAAGTGCTGCTAATTCACACATAATCCCAGAATCACAGGTAATCGTGCACAAGGGCTGAAGAAACAGCACTAATGTATATAAAGAAATTTGCCCGGCACAGATCACTTAAGTATCCAAAGAGATAATGCAAGGGGTGCTCCTACCACTAATATAACATAGTAACCAAGAGAGAACAGAAGAAACCGCCTATCTTAACATGGAAAAAATATATATATATATATGATAAACATTTGTACAATAATAAAGCATATATTGGTGTCAATACAATATTGAACTTCAGTTTAACATTAATATATATAAATATAGGAAGGAGGGTGTAAGTCATAGAATTTGCATCATTGTCTATATTATTGTAGACTATAGTGGGACCCCTTAAGGAGACCAAAGGTTCCTCTGTTGTATTGGAATTGGTGGGTCCCTGTGCTCTATTATCAGAGACATAAAAGCGGAGTCCACACTATGCCAGAGAGCAATGCGCATCTCAAATCACAGCAGCCATAACCAAGATCCAATTGGATTACATGGATGAATGGAAGAAAGAAATAAAAATGTCCCAGAAACTAACTACCAGGCACTGGACAGAGACTACAAACTGATCCCCTACCTGGAGAATATCTAAAACCCTAAAGAGAGACAAGCACTAAGTCTCTACAGACTGAGTGCACACAGCCTAGAAATTGAATCTGGCAGACACAGAGCGAACAGACTGTGCCAGCACTGTGACCAAGGAACCTTAGAAGATATATATATCCCAGGACTGAAACCCAATATATCCCTTATTGATACCCATTACCCCTACTGTAAACCCCTCTAATGTGTTTTATTTTTTTGTTTGCTTTGGCAATATCAAAATGTAAATTGATCCTGCCAATAAAGCAAAGATTCCACAGTACAGCGGTAAAATGTCTGTAATGCAGGGAAATAGATAGATGATAGATAGATAGATAGATAGAGGATAGATAGATAGACAGATGATAGATAGATAGATAGAGAGATAGATAGAAAGATGATAGATAGATAGATAGATAGATAGAAAGAAAGATGGTAGATAGATAGATACATCGATAGATAGATAGATAGAAAGATGATAGATAGATAGATAGATAGATAGATAGATAGATAGATAGATAGATATCTGAGACATAAAAGCGAAGTCCACACTATGCCAGAGAGCAATGCGCATCATATGCAGATCGCAGCACATGCTGCCATCCATATTGACATGCACTGCCCTGCAATTCTCACATGCAAACGGACCGCAAATGTGATAGCGCATGAGAGAACATGGCAGTGTGTTGTAACACAAATGTGGGCCTAGGCACTCCTTCAGGCAATGTGCCAGTAAATACCAGGTGCTGCTTCCCTCAGTCCTCTACCTTCAGGACTCCAAGCTTTAGCACAAGCATAAAAAGTTTGATGGAAGCGCACTCTGTTTATCAGAAAATATTCTGTTTTATTGCATCACACAAAAATACACAACGTTTCGGAGAATGCTATGTCTCCTTCATCAGGTGAAGGAGACATAGCGTTCTCCGAAACGTAAATAAGCCACACCCATTCGATAACCATTTTAATAAATTAAAGAGGGTAGATAGAAAGGGCTCACCTACAGAACAGTAGACCCAACTCTTACCATCATAAAGCCTCACTACACATCAAAGACTAAGAAAAGCCATGTGCATTGAAACAACTCATCAGCTCCCTACTAACATCAAACCCACATCCACAGAGCCTGTCAAAAACTCAAATCACAGCAGCCATAACCAAGATCCAATTGGATTACATGGATGAATGGAAGAAAGAAATAAAAAAGTCCCAGAAACTAACTACCAGGCACTGGACAGAGACTACAAACTGATCCCCTACCTGGAGAATATCTAAAACCCTAAAGAGAGACTAGTACTAAGTCTCTACAGACTGAGTGCACACAGCCTAGAAATTGAATCTGGCAGACACAGAGAGAACAGACTGTGCCAGCACTGTGACCAAGGAACCTTAGAAGATGAGACACACTTCCTTCTACACTGCCCCAAATACAAAGCAATATGGGACTCTTCAACTGCTTAGATGAAGAGAGAAAACTCTATATCCTACTGGGAGAGGAGGAAGCCACAGTAAAATATTGGGGCACAAAATGTAACGGGATGTCACAGACCGAGAGGAGCATAAATTAACTGAATGTCCATGGACTACTTGCCCAATTATCCCTTTATACTTAACCAATGGTTATATCCCAGGACTGAAACCCAATATATCCCTTATTGATACCCATTACCCCTACTGTAAACCCCTCTAATGTGTTTTATTTTTTTGTTTGCTTTGGCAATATCAAAATGTAAATTGATCCTGCCAATAAAGATCGATTTGATTTGATTTGATAGATTGATAGAGGATAGATAGATAGGTAGATATATAGATAGAAAGAGGATAGATAGATAGATAGAGAGGATAGATAGATAGAGAGGATAAATAGATAGACAGACAGATAGATAGATAGATAGATAGATAGATAGATAGATAGATAGATAGATAGATAGATAGATAGATAGATAGATAAATATATAGAAGATAGATAGATAGACAGATGATAGATAGATAGATACATAGATACATAGATAGACAGATGATAGATATATAGATAGATAGATAGATAGATAGATAGATAGATAGAGGATAGATAGATAGATAGATAGATATATAGATAGAGGATAGATAGATAGATAGATAGATATATAGATAGATGATAGATAGATAGATAGAGGATAGATAGATAGACAGATGATAGATAGATAGATAGAGAGATAGATAGAAAGATGATAGATAGATAGATAGATAGATAGATAGAAAGAAAGATGGTAGATAGATAGATACATCGATAGATAGATAGAAAGATGATAGATAGATAGATAGATAGATAGATAGATAGATAGATAGATAGATAGATAGACAGATAGATATCCATCGAAGTAAAAATTTCAGGGCACTCTCAGGACTTGTACAAAAAAAACTGTGCAAATAACACAGTTATTCAGTCTCTCTCTTAGACAAATCAAATCAAACCAAAAAGAGCTTTATTGGTAGGATCAATTTACATTTTGATATTGCCAAAGCAAACAAAAAATAATAAAATAATAAAACATGTTAGTATTAGAGGTTCACGGTAGGGGGACATGGGTATCAATGGATAATTAATATATGGACAGTACTATAAAGGGTATATTGGGTTTTAGTCTTTAAGTCGATTGGGGAAGGATAAAGGGATAATTGGGCAAGTAGTCCTTGGACATTGAGTTCATTTATGCTCCTCTCAGTCTGTGACATGCCGTTACATAGTGTGCCCCAATATTTATTGTGGCTTCCTCCTCTCCCAGCAGGACATACAGTTTTCTCTCTCCATCTAAGCAGTTGAAGTCAGGGATAAAGTCCGACAGCATCTTGAAATGGGGGTCCCGTATTGTTTTGTATTTGGGGCAGTGTTGAAGGAAGTGGGTTTCATCTTCTAAGGTTCCCTGGTCACAGTGCTGGCACAGTCTGTTCTCTCTTGGTTTATATGTCTGTCTGTGTTGGCCAGATTCTATTTCTAGGCTGTGTGCACCCTTCTCAAGCTCTCTCTCAAGAGAGAGACCGAAACGTTGCTATCTATGTGTTATTTGCATGTTTAATACATTTTTTTGCACAAGTCCTGAGAGTGCCCTGGAATTTTTACTTTGATGGATATGTAATTGAATCACATCCGGTGGCACCTAGGCGTGATAAATTGCTGAAGGTAGAGTACACACGCAACAGATTGGTTAGATAGATAGATAGATAGAGAGATAGATAGATAGATAAATGAATTAGTTAAATCAACTACTTGCCCAATTATCCCTTTATCTTTCCCCAATCAACTTTAAGACTAAAACCCAATATACCCCTTATAGTACTGTCCATATATTAATAATCCATTGATACCCGTGTCCCCCTACTGTTTGCTCTGGCAATGTTAAAATGTAAATTGATCCTGCGAATAAAGCTCGATTTGCTTTGATTTGATAGATAGATAGATAGAAAGAGGATGCTACTTAATGTTGCTTAATGTGTGTTTTGCACATTGAATAAAATTTAGTTTTTTGCATAAGACCTGAGAGTGCCTGGAACTCTTTTAATTCATTAGATAGATAGATAGATAGATAGATAGATAGATACATAGAAAGAGGATAGATAGATAGATAGATCTATAGAGAGATAGAAAGAGGATAGATAGATAAATAGACAGATAGAAAGAAAGAGGATAGATAGATAGATGATAGATAGATAGAAAGAGGATAGATAAATTAGATAGATAGAAAGAAAGATGATAGATAGATAGATAGATAGATGAATGAATTAGTTAAATCAACTCAATGTCCAAGGACTACTTGCCCAATTATCCCTTTATCCTTCCCCAATCGACTTAAAGACTAAAATCCAATATACCCTTTATAGTACTGTCCATATATTAATAATCCATTGATACCCATGCCCCCCTACTGTTTGCTTTGGCAATGTCAAAATGTAAATTGATCCTGCCAATAAAGCTCGATTTGTTTTGATAGATAGAAAGAGAATAGATAGATCCAGCCATGGCTTGATAAAGGTCCAAGAAGGGGGACCGAAACATTGCTACTTATGTGTTTTGCACATTAAATAAAATTTCATTTATGCACAAGACCTGAGAGTGCCTGGAACTCTTTTACTTCTTTAGATAGATATTATCCTTCCCCAATCGACTTAAAGACTAAAACCCAACATACACTTTATAGTACTGTCCATATATTAATTATCCATTGATACCCATGTCCCCCTACCGTGAACCTCTAATACTAACATGTTTTATTATTTTATTATTTTTTGTTTGCTTTGGCAATGTCAAAATGTAAATTGATCCTGCCAATAAAGCTCTTTTTGATTTGATTTGATTTGATTTGATAGATAGATAGATAGAGGATAGATCGACAGATAGAAAGACGATAAATAGATAGAAAGAGGCTAGATAGATAGATAGATAGATAAATAGATAGATAGATGATAGATAAAAAGGACAGATAGATAGAAAGATGATAGATAGATAGATTGATAGATAGAAAGAGGATAGATAGATAGATAGATAGAGAGATAGATAGATAGAGAGATAGATAGAGAGAGAGAAGATAGATAGAGAGATAGAAAGAAGATAGATAGAGGATAGATAGATAGAAAGAGGATATATAGATAGAGAGATAGAAAGAGGATAGATAGATAGATAGATAGATAGATGATAAAAAGATATGATCCACCAGGATTCAGCAGAAAGCACACCCTAGACAGCCAGCCAGCCCACTCCACAATCAGCTGATAAATCACAATCAGACAAAGTAGCAGCAGCCAGCTGCGAGGCCTACCTACTAGCATTAGTATTGGCCACAGGCACAGCCCACAACTGAGCTCCTTCCTCCCCCGCGGGCAAAAGATCGAGCGGAGGAGGTGTGTCTCTACTTATAGATGCACATAACTACTACGGTGCGGCCCGTGCATGCGTACGTACATGCGGCTTTGAAGTTCCCTCGCCACTACCGCGGAGTATACTGAGAGGTTGAAAGGTACTTCCCATTAATGATGACGGCAGCAATATATAGATATGACATCACAGGTGAACAATATATTATCTGAGTTCCACCTAAATTCCTTGAACAATGAAAAGCATCTCCATACTATTCCTAAAACAGAGGCGCCCAAGGCACAGCTCAAGGACATTCCCTCCAATATTACAACTTAAATAGTTACGCTTATAGAACCAATATGGTGCAGATCTGCAGAGGGAGGATAATAAACCTGCTCTTTGCACTCTGTGCTATTTATTTCTTAACTTAGGGTTTCCATATTTTTGCAAGGCTTCCATGTCTGTTCATAGGACCAGATTTTAGCCCTGACTGCAGACTTTTGATTTTGTCCCTGCAATCGGGACAATCCCATCAAAATAGGGAAGCTTGGTGACCGTGCCTGCATTGAAAGCAGTTTAACAACATTAATTCTGACCCAGCCATGCTACATGTGTATTTAATAACGTGTGTATTTAATAGTAGTCCCAGCATGTTTCACTGATCTGGCAACCCTTTGTGGCCCTTATAGTTGGCTGCATTGGACATCCCTGCCCTAAAATAAGTTGGCAGCGTTCCTAAAATAGGAGCTTAAAAAACTATCAATGAATTTTAATAAGCTGTGAAAGTGTTAAGTCTCATACTCATATACACATGCTTGTGCTGCCCACTCGGGCATCGTGCCACGTCCACACAATCGTATGTGTGTGTAAAAAGCCTTAGTCCCCTAGACTAAAGTATTGAAACTAAACATTGGTGGATTTTTAAACATTTACATTCCTAATTAGAACTTACAATTCCTTTTAATAATCCACAGCCACACAGCCAATATGAGGTTGGAAGGAACATTGTCCACAGCCCCCAACATATATGGTGTTGTGCAATTACATCTCTCTACTTGAGATACTTTTACAATCAGCAGAAATTTATGGATTCGACTGATCAAAATTCTATCAGTTCAACACTCGATAGTGATCACTGTGGATATATATAAGTCAACACAATATAAACAATATGAACATAGATTCAATGAAAAAGAAAAACACGGTCTCCATTCAGCAAACTGAGATGAGGAATGTGCAGTATCATAGGAATATGTGGTTATCATACTGAATATTATTATTCTCAGTTCACAGAACATTGTACTACTGGAAATAATTCTAGGTTCTCTTAAAGGCCAAACAAACCTTTACTGGAACTGCTACTGCCCAAAAATCTGTCTGTCTGTCTATCTATCTATCTATATATCTATCTAATTAGCGAACAGTGTGCACTCTACCTTCAAGTAATATTATGCCCAGGTGCTACTGTTTGCTGCTTATGGAATAAAAGTTAAAGATTGTTTGAACAAGTCCTGAGAGTGCTTTACATGTTACTATGGTTGGATATCTATCTATCTATCTATCTATCTATCTATCTATCTATCTATCTATCTCTTTCCCTATCAACCATATCTGTCTTCTACTATCTATCTATCTGCGTTCCAGTAAAGCGCATAATTAGTATGACCCTCTATGAGTTACAGAATGTCAAATTCCGATCAATAACTATAAACTATGAATAAGATAAGTGAAACCTAATGTGGCACAGCTCTGTGCAATGCATTCTTGTGACAACTAGAGCTCCTCTTGATTGTGACACTGCCTACCAGACCTGCAGGGAACATTGTATCATCTACTTTGCATACAGCAAAGAAGAGGCAGTCATTGGGCATGACCTCATTGTCCTTTTTTCTGGAGGTGTGTGTGTCCCTTTTAAATCCCGTGCCTGACCTCCAGATTAGCTCTT
Source organism: Hymenochirus boettgeri (assembly GCA_019447015.1). Lineage (NCBI taxonomy): Eukaryota > Metazoa > Chordata > Amphibia > Anura > Pipidae > Hymenochirus > Hymenochirus boettgeri. Next base: position 176,619 of record JAACNH010000510.1, on the reverse strand, counting down.
TTAACACTAGAGTTTTTTTTCCTTCAGCAGCTGACTGTCCGTTTTGGTCCGATTATAATGTGGAAGAGCCCTTGAGGTAATCTGACATCATGTCTGATTGAACCATGTCAAGTGAAACTCCCGTAATTGCAGAGAAGGTAGATAAAAATCCTTTAAAATGACCACATAGCTTATAAAGGGAGCCATACATATGGCTTTAGTATACAGGCGCACGGTCCCAACATGTCCCATCCGCATATGGTGTCCGTCGGGGCCATATTGTTATCACCCACGTTACCCGCCCAGCTTCCTGTGCATCACCTGTTATTGGGCCTTCCGTAAAGGCACGTCCATACCTCCAAGATAACAATTTGTATGTAGCTATCTACTTGTCTCACCACTTCCTTTTCTTGTGCAAGGAACAAGCAAAGGGCTCTACTGGCAGCCACGAAAGTGATTGGCTGGCACATTGCATCCTTAGCCATCAAACTTCACCCGGCTAACCTGGTCGGTCCCTTCTGCTTGCTTCCGTGCACAGGAGACAAGCAGAAGGTAGCGTAAGGAAAGAGGGGCTGCGTAAGTAATGTCTAGGGGCCCGATTGGAAAACGAATAAACCTGCAGGTTTCTGGTTTTGGGGGGTGTTGAGCTGAACAATTTGTGTTGGAGGAGTTTATAACTTCAAACAGTAAGGCAGCTCCAACCCTCTATGTAAATAAGAAGATAGGGATGTCCTGTGCACAACATCACGCTGTAGACACTCATCTCAATTTATATTTTGGGACCAGCTTGGCACCTGCAACAACCACCGCTATTTCCTCTTAAAGTCGTTCTTATGTGCACTTCCCACACCAATTAAATTAGAGGGACCCCCTCCAAATGATAGCCACATTGTACATACATCAACCTTATAACAAAGAAATATAATTACATCTTACTAATCCTCACTGGTCACATAAGATCTATATTGGTAATATAATAGAGTAAAAGAGGTTCTAAATCCACCCACACTCATTGCCCATCCCGCTGTTTCTTAGTGTACAATAGGGATCATAACATCATTACCATTCCTTTGATCCGATTAGGACGCTCTGTGCCCTGCTAGGGTACCAGTTACCTGGTCTGGTTGGGTCCTCATGGGGTGGGAGAAGGGGATTTTTATCTCCCTCTATCCAAATCTGTGAATGGAATAGTTTTGTTGTATGGGGACTACCGCATACACCCGTAGCTCCCACCCAAAGTGGCCGGTACAGGTTTCCTAAAGCGCCTGTCCTACCCCTCCACTGATGCTCTGACCACAGCCAGAGCAACCGTAACACCCATTTCCTGCTGTTGCTAGGCCCGATGGCCTCACTGCACGCACTGGGAAGTTGCGCACAAATATGTGCGTTATCGCATGCGATTGCCCGCGCGATTCCTTGTGCTATTGCGTGTTTTGCATGTGCTTTTGCATCGCACCACTTACCACAAAAAAAATTGAATGCATACAACCAAAACGAAATGTTGCACAGTCCGCATGCGCAATCGGTAAATTGCAGATTTTTTCGTTCCCGGCCCGATTTTCATCATCGATTCCGTGCGTAAAAAAAAACTCGCTAGTGGCCTAGCCACTAAAACATACTTTCCCTTGCGACCGTTGTTTTGGTTTCACGTAATTTCTGTATATAGACTTTGATATGCATCTCAAATTGTATGTGGTAGTTTTATTTTATCAGTTTTTGAAAATTCAGCTCTTTTATTTTCCAATTTGTGCATATTATCGTTTACGCGTCCTTCTAGTGATATGATAGATTTATTACTGGCAGCTGAACGGCTTTAAAGGGCCTTAGGACTATGGAGTTGTAGTTTTTAGTATGTCAGTGGTAATATGGAATGAACAATGGTGATTAATAAATGATTATTGATTCAGAGGGGTATGTATCCACTATATAATGACAGAGTCGTTATGTTTATATACTAAAACCTATATCTTGTATATAATATATTTTACTTTGGGTTGGACGTAATCATCTAGCAAAACCCAGTACTGTGTGTCATGTGTACACAAGGGTGTCATTACTCTCTTGTGGATGTCATCAAGCAGAGAGTACATAAAGGGCATCTTAAACCTGTGAAGTCACTTGGTGTGTTGAGTCAGAGCTGGCAGTGACACTGTCTACTTTTGATGGTGTCTGCTATGACAACGACCATTGTCTGAGACCATCTTTAGGAGATTTTACACATTGTAAGTAGAGAACTATATATGTCAGATAAATGATAAATAGCATTTTATAATTTCGATTATCGCCTAAAGAGAGAGATTATTCTATAAATAACATTTGGGACACTCAGAGTTGGGTTGGATAATATTAACAGAGTGATTTTGGGAGTTTATGATTTTCACCGTAAGTCAGTGTTATATAGGAAATGAAGCAATGAGCAGGATGAAGCTATAAGATTACAGAAGGGAACCATCCTCAACCCTAAATACTCCTTCCCCATCATGCCCTCATATTGGTACGTCACAAAAAAGACAACCCCCAGAGATAGCCCTAAAACTCATCCCTTTCCAACCACCTTAACCCAATTTAGTCTCCACCCCACTGTAATGAATGACTCTTGGACATTGTTCACCCCAATTGCCCAGCACCTGTCCTAAACCTTAGACAAAAAGAAACCCAGGGATGGGAGGTGTCTGTAATATTGTATTTAAAACGTTATTTAGATTTGACAAAGAAACTCTGTATAACAAATACCAGTTATTCGTTGGTTTCCTCAATAATCATAAACCATGTCCTTTCAGGTTCAGATAAGGGTGTACAATTAATGAAATCGATCATCATTCAAACCAATAACTTTCCTAGCATAAGTTATTATGAGGTGAAGCACTCTAGAAACACAGTGCTTGTGTTGGTCATGGCTAAACTAGGGGATATCACTCAAGGCAGAGTATAAAGGGCATTTTACACTTGTGATAATACTTGGTGTTTGCATCTGAACAAGCTGACCTGTCACTATGATGATATTGCATTGGTCTAGTGGTGAAACAACAAGCCGTATTATACTGAACCATTCTTTACGGAGATTTTACACATTGGTAGGTAGATAAACTAATATGTCGATCAATTAGTAAATACGATAATTTATATAATAAGTCACTATATTTATTTAAGGTAAGATTCATAAAGGTATGTATTTCTATAATCACATTAGGAATCACTTAGTTTGGTTGCGAATGGATTGAAGTTTCTGAAGTGATTATGGAAAGTTGAGTTTTAGTACTGTCAGTGTTCGTAAGAAATGACAGACAAATAGAAGATGAATAAGAAAATGATAATAAGGATTAACAGAAGAGGCGATATCTAATATCACAAACTCATATTAAAGACAAGGGTGTTATGTTTAGTATGATAACATAGTCTAGTATGATTGCTATTATATAATATACTTCTATTGGATATTGACGACATGAACATCTGGAAAACAACACCACAGTGCTGTGTTGTCATTGTAAACAGCGTGGTGACAGGTTGCTTGATGACCACTTGTGATGTGACACTTGGTGAACAGCACCCTATGCTGAATTATGATCATGTACACGTGCAAACAAATGAATCCATTAACTCTATCTTTAGGATATTTGAACACTTAGTACAGAGAGAACTATATATGATAGAATACTTAGAAAAGTACTTATGCCTTGTTTATATAATCAAATAAAGTCATTTAAGGATAAGATTCCTAAGAGGTGATTTGTATAAATGTTTCCATACACACTAGGGACATAACAAAGGTATGGGTATTACAATGGAATTGACAATTTCATGAAGTGAATTGTGGGATTTTGAGGTGTTTTATCTTTACAGCTAAAATGCTCTGAATGTACACTCCTCTATATAAACATGCCAATCCTTTTATGTATTGTCTCCACAAAACTCCAGCCACACCACCTCTGAAATGACCCACCTCATAAAACTCGCGACACCCCTACTGACAGGGTCTGACGCCCATTAAATTAGATCCCAGTGACCACATAACAAGCACTGCACGTCCCTTGCAGAGTGAGTGAATTCCCACTAAAATTCACTTCTACTCAGAATGAGGGCCTGGGCTTTGTGTGTCGCTGACCCAAGACTTAAATCAACAGACAAAACAGAACTCACCCTTCAGTGATAACACAACAAAAGCTTATTTACGGCTCTACAAACTTCAGAGAGCTGCACACACAGACAACACTTCTAAACAAGGACACATTTCCCTTAGAGCTCGGCCACACTATGCTAATCTTTTCTTTGCTTTGCGCATGCATGGCCTTGCCATCACGGGCAACACATGCGATTGCCTTCCGTTTGGATAACGCAATTGAATGCGATTTCTGTATATCCAAAAAATGAGAAATTGCAATGCGCAAACGCACAGAAAAGGTCACACACATTGCGGCACGTGTGCGGCGTAGTGTGGCCGTGCCCTTAATACGGTCTGTAAGACATACATTTGCTCCTTGCAGGTTGTTAAATATTAACCCTGGAAAGACTGTGTTACTATTGGTGATATTGAACCACATTTTGGCGGTTTATTGTCCATATTAAGAAAATTTAAAGCATAGACCGTCCTGTAATGTTGACCACGCCCCGCAGATATTGCTGCACGGCCACGCCCCCAAATATCACAGTCAAACGTTCTCCATACCCCAACCATCAAGGCCGCGCCCCCAGGAGATAACTGCCATGGCATTGCAACGCACTGCCCTAAATGATGTGACCCGCTACTAGATATTGTGTCACGCTCCCCAAAACATTATGGCCCCCCCAATACTCGATGGCCACACGCACCCCAAACATCCCAGGTCTTGTTCCTGAAGTCATACCCACATACACAAACATCCTGTCCATTGCCCCCAAACATCACAGGCACATCCCCAAACACCACACCCCACCCCTAAATGCACAGCCATGCCCACCGCTGTTGATACGCATGGCAATGCCCCAAATATCGCGACACAAATTTCACGTCCAAGCCCCTGGACAGCTACTACTCACGACACGACCCAGACACCCCTAGAATGCCATGCCCCCACCCCCGCACAACATCGCACCTATTACAACCTGACGTTTGGGGGGTATGGTACACCAGAATTACATGCATTACCACTGACTTAAGCACCAGACCCACACTGCCCACATGTCAACACTTCACGTCTACAGTTACGACACTAGGAAAACAAAGATGATCATCGGGCACTTGACAAGAAAGTGTAAGTGTCAAACAAGGGTTACATCCTGCTAAACCATTTGGCAAAAATTGAGCACGCTTACAAAAACTCACATACGCTCATGACAGCGCAATACAGAATGAGCCCGGCGTATACAACACAGGGCCAAGATCACAGGATCAGACCTGACTCCCGTCAGTCGCTCAAGTGCTGCGGTATTCATTGCACTAACATTTTTCCCACATGGCTAATTCCCATGTACATGTCATGAGTAGGTTCACCACAACATTTTATTTTATGCTCCAAGTGTAAAAACGATAACGTTGTATAATGTAGTTTACAGCAAGTTCCTGTTTTCTGATTGAAATACAACTGTCTTTGTTTTGAAAATTATATCTTTTTTTTGTTAATTTTGTAAGTCATGATGTTTAAAAACTTCAAATGAGAGTCGGACATTTCTTCGTGAATAGGATAGCGAGGGTAAGGCTGCTACACACTTTCAAATGATAACTTATCAGATAAGAAAATGAGCCTTCTAATGGTGATATGAATGGACAGTATATTTATTCATTTACTTAAAACGCCAAATACTGTTCTTCTTCTGTTTTGACTATTCCGCTTTTTGACTTGTTTCCTTCTACAGTTTTTGAGTTTCGACACAACCTTTGTGCTACAACTGTTTTATTAAGAGTGCAACATACACACTACTGACTACCCTTCCATTCCTGTGGTAGTGCCCATACTTAAAGCTAGCTAAATTCAAAAAACAAAAATTTAAACCATCCATCAACCCCCCCCCCAACCGCTGATACAGGTACAGACCGCCTACCCTTTCATTCATGTGCCAGTCATATTCAAGGTAACTAAGTAAAAAAAAATAATTTTGACCATAACTCAAAAACGGTTGTTTTTGAAACACCCAAACTGATAAGTGTATCACACACCTCCTTTCTTCCTGTGGCAGCACATACTTACAGAGTAACTAAGCCAATATAATTTTTGAACCAATCACAAAAAAAGTTTTGTTTTAAAAACCCCAACCTGATACAGGTGCACACACATAGCCCTCCATTCTTGTGGTAAGCCAGATTTAAAGGTAAACTAAAGTCAAAATAATTTTGACCAATAATCAAAAAGGTTTATTTTTTTCACCCTAACCTTACACGGTAAACACCCCACCCTTTCATTCATAGTGGCATGCCATACACTAAAGGGTAACCAAATCAAAATAAATTTTGACCAATCATCAAAAAGGTTATTATTTTAACCCCCTACCTGACACTGGGTCAAAACACCTACCCTTTTTATTTGTTGGTAATTATCAGTACAGGGTAACTAAAGTCAAAATTAATTTTGACCAATTTTTTAAAATTTTGTGTTTTTTAACCCCTAACCTGACACGGTAACACACCTACTGTCTACCCTTGTATTTGTAATATTTATTCTCTACAGTCGGCCACTTGGGGTCAAGTACTGTACGTATTACCATACAAAACGTCTACAAGGGGGTATATAGATAGATACTCAGTACATAATATATAACTTATATCAATAGTAAGTGCTAGGCTTTTGCCACAATAGGTATGAGTCCACCTGCCCCTTAGAGCTTATCAATCTAGTTAGGGTTGGTCATACAGAAGATACAATTGGAATGGGTAAAGTGCTGGAGTGGAGACTATGCAGTGCCTTCATTTCTTGTGGTATCCACACTTAAGAGTAACTAAAGTCAAAAAAATCATCAATAAGTTTTTGTTTTTAAACCCCCAACCTGATACAGATAAACACACTGTCCTTTTATTGGTTGTATAGCTTAACTCAAAGTGTAACTAAGCAAAATAGAGTTACCAAATCGCAATTTTTTTTTTTAACCCCCAACCTGATACAGGTAAATACACCTACCCTTTTATTGCTGTGATAGCCATTCTTAAAGGCTAACTAAAGTAAAAATATGTTTTTTACCAATCATCAAAAAAGTTTATTTTTTACCCCAACCTGATACAAGTACACACACCTACTCTTTCATTCTTGTGGTAGCTATACTTAAAGGGTAACTAAAGTCAATAAACAAAATTATACCAATCATCAAAAAGTTTGTTTTTTAACCCCCCAACCTGACACAGGTAAACACACCTACCCTTTATTCCTGTGGTAGCCATTTAACTAAAGTTTAAAAAAAAATCACAAATTATCAAAAAAGTTTATTTTTTTTTATCCCCCAAGCCAGTGCCATAGGAAGATTTATTGTTTTAAGATTTATATTTTAACTTTCCCTTTCTAACAATTAGGCCTGTAAAAGCGAGATTATAAAGGTGACTGTGTTTAGTGAGATTATAGGGAAGACTGTATATAGTGAGATTATAGGGATGACTGTATATAGACTGTTGGGGTAACAGTATATAGCAAGATTATAGAAGTGACTGTATATAGCAAAGAGAAATTATACTAAATTTCCAAATTAGGTCACAACTTAGATGTAAGATCCATGTATTGATTTTACTGTTTATTTAGAGCCTATTAACGCATCCCTAATGGAATGTCTATAATCTTATATACATTAAAGGGCAACTAAAGCCACAGAACAACACTGAACCAGAATGCAGAACACCTTGATATAAAACCAGTAATCTGTGCCTTACCTCTCATTTTGATACAGGCGCTGGGAAATTTACCTAAATAACATATGGTTTGTGCTTTACTTCTCAGCATTCTAGTATCAGACAGTTTAGTCAATGACCATTCTGTTCTGCACATGCTCAGTCCTTAGCTATGGCACAAACTTGTTACAGTTGGTCACACCCATTAATAATCTCTAGCCAATCCATTTACAGGACAGATAAAGCAAGGAAGCATGTGACTGAGGACAGGGGGTGTGGTCTGACACTGCACCTACACACAGATACTTCATCCAGTTCTTAACAGGCTTTGATTTACTTTAACAGAGTTTACTAAAGTGGCATTTTATAGTTTATTGGTGTTTTTAGGGGGGGTGTTTTCAGATTCTGAAGTATATAAAATTGGGTTTAGTTCTCCTTTAATACCAACTCTACTATAGGGCTAGTGTCTGGATTATATTTCATGCTTATTCTTATTTAGAATCCCAGCAATGGGATATTTCAGGAGAAAGATAAAGTTTCCAATGAGGAGATTACCAATGTGGAGGAAATTATCCCTGAAAAGAAAGGCCTTTCCCGTTGGAAGAGATGCAAGAGACAGGTCAAGAAAATCTTCCTTTGTAATTCCTGTAAAGGACGTTCCAAGAAGAACAAAGCAAAGGAAGTAGAGGAAAGATCAGGTACGATATTCAAGGATGTAAAATAAATATAAATTATAACATAGTGTTATATAGTTAGATGAACTATATATAGATGAACAAGAGACTGTGACAACTCCAGGTACAATATTGGGGGGATCGATGTCTGTGTTAAACTCTTATTATTATTCTGTATTACTAGTGATAACATCACAAACCATCACACGTTACACAGGAACCATCACTGGTACCATCCTGGTACTGAAGGTTCTAAACTAACTTTCTGACTGATTTTATAATATTTTATCTCTGACATTGATTCCTTTATTTTTCGCAGATTTAATTATTGAACATCTGAAAATCAATGATTCTGTTCCTCTCCCTGATGGTCATATCGATATGATTATAAAGGAGGAAGAGGAAATAGCACTAGAGGACAGTAAGCAATTTACTTCCGGGAGTTTCCATGATGATGGCCCTTCCATGGTAAGTACATTGCTCCACTGATACACAGTAACCCAGTTAGGAATCTTGTAATGTTCCTGGTAATAATCCATAAAATAAGCCACAGAAAACAGTTGGGTTGGAAAAAGAAAGTGGTCAGTTTCTTTTACTTATAAACAACAGTTTTTCTTTTTTTAAAAATGTTGTAGAAATAGATCGGTGGATGGCCAGAAGGGTATGGGGGCTGCAGTGGAATATTTTCTTATAATAATCACTCAGTGACATAGCTAAGCGATTATTGTAAGAAGATATTCCACTGCTGCTTCCATTATAATTTGGACCTCCTATGTATTATAACTGTATAATGATACCACCTCCTTCAATGTGTTATAAAATAGGATGTGTTATTGGTATTATAGAACCACGTGAATATTGTTTAGGGTTTTTTTTAGTGACATGGTTGTAAAATACCATTACTATTATAGGGACCGTTAAATCCCTAAGATTTATTTTACCAGCTTGTTTAATTAGACTCTCCATAGCCAAAACCATTAAACATACAATACTTATTCTAAATGACTAATTTATAAATATTTTCAGGATCAGGTCATTGTTGTGGAACTTGAAGAATATCCATTTGCTACTGTAAACTCCTAACAAAATACATGTCATGGAAATGATTAATGGTAACACCGTGCCTTTATTTATATGGCCCATAATTATTATCTGTTTTTGTGTTTATTCATCCTGGTCTCCTGGTCAGTTTTACATTACAAGATAATGTGTTTACTTTACTTTTATATTTTATTATTTTTCTATTTCTTTAGTTTCCATTTCATGGAAAAACAGAGGAAGAGGTAAAAGATGAAATTTTGAATAAAGAGCCAAGGTTTCCCGTGAAAATTAATGTCCCAACTAGAATTTTAGTGTTCAAAGTAAGTAGAACAGTTCCATGTTGAGAAAGAGCTAGATGTGCAGTTGGTATTTGTTAGAATATGATGGTAAATTCCTGATAGATACCAGTTGGTAACATCCAGCCCTGAACTGGGACATTGGGCTGGTCCCATTTCACTAAGGTTGGGTGCAGTCTTTCTGTCAAATCGACATACTGTTTGCTACTCATAATATTAAAAGGTATCAGACAATCATCTATTGAGACTGGTATTTTTTATACTATAACCCCTTGTTATATCTCCCGTCAGACCTCTTCTAGATCAACTTTTAGGTATGCATCAGAAGTAGGCTAAAAAGATTGCACTAAATGGACACCAGTGGCCTCAAAAAAGAAGAGACTTCTTGGTAATTTTCACTGCCATTGCAGTAATTAATTGAATGCCATCCCGTAGCATTTTAAAGCATTACACAACCTTGGTGCAAAACCAGAGGGAAATTTGTAGATATTTTAAGCATTGTCCTTTTTATGTGAAGCAGGCCATTTGTACTAAATAGAGCACTGTAGCTCAATAAATTTATGTTTATTAAAAAAACTCATCAAATCATTTACAAGGACATATCCATACAGTTCCTGTCACTATCCCACAGGGGACCCCTAGCAAATTCTCTAGGACCCCAGGGGTCCCAGGCCTCTGGTTAAGAAACACTGGACTAGAGAGTTTCCAATTAAAGCGGTTGTAATGCTGTTCTTCTGTATTTTTTACATTTTTCTTCAAAAAAATGTCTTCAAGTCCCTTTTATCAAAGACTGTTTAGAGACTAGACTAGTAGTTTGGCTCATTTGACCACAGCAACCAATATTTTGGTTGATAGTGCTGCAATATTAATTAGAATTACCACATTTCCAGGCAGTTAAAACTACTTTGTGTTGTCCCAGGTAGGCTGTCAATAATGCCACCCTGGCGGGAAAATAAATTGCAGGGTAACAAGTCAATTTTCATTCTTGACTTCTATATTAGTGTGGAGTGTCTGATAGAAAATAGTGCTTGAGACATTGAATACTGGGGTCAGGGGGTGTGGCCAATAGGTGAACATACTCACAAGGCTCTCTGAGACTACATGGGCTTTGAGTTTGTACTGGCAAAAACATGGAACATCTTATTATACTTTTTTATATATGTAAATGCAACTTTCCATAGATGTATTATAATGTATAGGTGTTTTTAGTACAATGTTATAAACATCCAATTCTATTCTATATCTGAGAAGGTGAAAGATTTATTTTTATTCATACGGTACTTGCATTCTTCAGGGGGGTTACAAATGGTGAAAATGGTGGGAAAAATGGCGGCGGAAAGTTAATAGCCCTTTATAAGTATGCCCCTTAGTCTGCTTTGTCAAAATGTTTAGAAAATGTTCCTTTATCCAGTTTTGTTTGTTTTTTGTTAAATCCATTAAAGAAATTTTTAGATTTGTTTTATCTTTACCAATGTTATCAATATTTTTCATATGGTCTTCTACAAGTTTGAATTAACTTCTCTATTTTAATTGTTCTATTCTTTTTCCTATTTGAAGCAATCCTTGAGGCTGCAAGTGAGGAATAAACCTGCTCTTTGCACCTGTGCTATTTATTTCTTAACTTAGGACGTTTCCATATTTTTTTGCAAGGCTTTCCATGTCGTTCATAGGACAGATTTTAGCCCTGACTGCGACTTTTGATTTTGTCCCTTAATCGGGACAATCCCATCAAAATAGGGAAGCTTGTGACCGTGCCTGCATTTTAAGCAGTTTAAGCAACATTAATTCTGACCCAGCCATGCTACATGTGTATTTAAGAACATGTGTATTTAATAGTAGTCCCCAGCTGTTCACTGATCTGGCACCCTTTGTGGCCCTTATATTTGGCGCATTGGACCTCCCTGCCCTAAAATAAGCTGGCAGTGTTCCTAAAATAGGTACGCTTAAAAACTATCAATTGAATTGTGAACATAGCTGTGAAAGTGTTTACGTCGTCATACACCATATACACATGCTTGTGCTGCCCACTCGGGCATATCGTGGGCACATCCACTACAATCTTATGTGGTGGTGTGTAAAAAGCCAGTCCCCTATACTAAAGTATTGAAACTAAAGCATTATTGGTGAGTTTAAAACATTTACATTCCTAATTAGAAACTTACATTTCCTTTAATATCCACAGCACACACACAGCCAATATGAGGTTGGAAGGAACATTGTCCACAGCCCCCAACATATATGGTGTTGTGCAATTACTCTCTCTACTTGAGATACTTTTTACAATCAGTCAGCAAAAAATTTATGGATTCGACTGAATCAAAATTCTATCATTTCAACACTACTCGATCGTGATCACTGTGGATAATATAAGTCCCACAATATAACAATAGAACATAGATTCATTGAAAAGAAAAACAACGTCTCCATTCAGCAAACTAGATGAGGAATGTGCAGTATCATAGGAATATGTGGTTAATCATACTGATATTATTATTCTCAGTCACGAACATTGCTACTGGAAATAATTCTAGGGTCTCTTAAGGCCAACACACCTTTTAACTGGAACTGCTACTCTGTGCCCAAAAATCTGTCTTCGTCTATCATCTTATCTATATATCTATCTATAGTGCGAACATTGGTCACTCTACCACCTTCAGTAATATTATGCCTAGGGCTACTGTTTTGCTGCTTATGGAATAAAAGTTAAAGATGTTTGAACCAGTCTGAGAGTGCTTACATGTTACTAATGTTGGATGATCTATCTATCTATCTATTAATCTATCTATCTATCTATCTATCTCTCTACTATCGATCTCTTCTCCCTTATCAACCACTACTTGTCTGTCTATCTATCTATCTATCCGCCGTTCCAGTACAGCGAATTAATTAGGCCCTCTGATTGCCTAAGCAATGCATTCGATCAATGCAAAAAAAACATATAAACATGAATAATGAAGTGGAACCTAATGTGAGGCACAGCTCTGTGCAATGCAATTTCCTTGTGAAGCTAGATGCTCTATTGGATTGTGCTGCCCAACTGCCAGGGAACATTGTCATCTACTGCATACAGCAAAGAAGAGGCAGCATTGTGCATGACCTCTTGTCCTTTTTCTGGAAGGTGTGTGTGCCCTTTAACTCCCTGCCTGGGACTATCTCAGATTATGGCTCTTAACACTGAGTTTTTTTTCCACCAGCCGCGTGGACTGTCCGTTTTGGTCCGATTATAATTTGAAAAGCCCTTTGAGAAATCTGACATCCCTGTCTGATGGAACCAACTGAATGTCAAGTGAAACTCCCGATCCGGTAATTGCAAGGAAGGTAGATAAAAATCCTTTATATTAACCAAAAATAAGCTAGTAAAGGGACCAATACAAATCGTCTTTTATGTATAGGCGCACGGCCAACAGTTTCCCATACCGCATATGGTGGATCATCAGTCGGGGCCATAATGTTATCAGCCCACCACTTGTTACCGCCTCAGCTTCCTGTGGCATCACCTGTGTATGGCCTCCTTAAAGGGCAAGTCCATACCTCCAAGAACATTTGTATTAGCCTTCTACTTTCTCACTGCCTTTTCTGTTCAAGGACAGCAAGGCAGAAGGGCTCGACTTGGCACCACGAAAGTGATTGGCTGGCATCATTGCACTTAGCCAATCACTTTCACGGCTACCGGTCTAGTCCCTTCTGTCTTTCTTCCGTGCCAGGAGACAAGCAGAAGGTAGCGAAGTAACGAGGGCTGTAAGTATGTCTGGGCCGATTTGAAACAAATAATACGAATAAAACACGCTTGCGCGGTTAGGTTTTGGGGGTTTTGTTGCTGACAAATTTGTGTTGAGGAGTTTAATGGGCAAACAGTAAGGCGCTCCACCCTCCTATGTAAAAAGAGAAAGGTAATGTCCTATGACACATCCACGCTGTTACCACCTCATGCAATTTACATTATGGACCAAGCTCACCTGCACACACCACCGCCTATTTCTTGCTTAAAGTCGTTCTTAATGTGACACTCTCCCACAACCAATAAAATTAGAGGGTACCCCTACCAAAATGCCACATTGTACATACATCAACCTTATACAAAAAGAAAATAATATACACAATTTACTATCCTCAAATGGTCACAATAAGATCTATATTGGTAAATATAATAGAGTTAAAAGGAGGTTTCTAAATCCCAACCCAAACATCATGTGCCATACGATGTACCCCTTAGTGTACAAATAGGGATCAGACAGATTATCATTACTTGATCCATTGGACCTCTGGCCCTGCTAGGGTAACCAGTTACCTGTCTGTTGGTCTCATGTGGGGGGAGTAGGGGAAGTTTTATTCTCCCTCTATCCAATAACTGTATGGCATGAAAAAAAGAAAGTTCTTTTGTGATGGGGTACTAACCGCCTACCGTAGCTCCCAACCCAAAGTGGCGGATACAGGGTTCTGAAAGCCCTGTCTAACCCCTCCAATGGATGCTCACCACAGCCAAAGAGCAACCGGTAACACCCATTCCTGCCTGTTGCTAGCCGAGGCCTCACTGACAACAGCACTGGAAGTGCGCACAGAATCATGTGCTATCGCATCGATTGCACGCGCGATTCTTGCATTGGCTCGTTTGATGTGCGTTTTCATGCGCAACACAAAAATGAATGCATTCCAAACGGAAATGTATGCACAGTCGCATGCGCATCGGAAATTGTCAAGAATTTTTTCGTTCCCCTGATGTTCATTCTCTTCGGTGCGTAAAAAAACGTGCTAGCTGTGGCCTACCCTCAAACACTACTTTCCCTTTTGCAAGCACGTTGTTTTGTTGCACTATTCTGTATAACTTGTGGATATGATCTCAGAAAACTATGGGTTGTAGTTTTATTTTTCGTTTGTTGAAAATTCAGCTCTTTTTTCCAATTTGTGCCAATCGTTACAACGCATCCATTCCTAGTTGATATGCTAGATATTATTCTGTGCCAGGTCTGAACGGTTTAAGGCCTTAATGAGCATTATGGGAGTTTAGTTTTAGTATGTCGTTGTAATATGGAATGAAGCCAATGGTAGTAATAAAATGAATATGTTACAGAAGGGGATATATTATCCACTATATTAATGACAGAGTGTTATGTTAGTATAATAAACCCTGAATATGTATATAATATATTTATTTGGCGTTTGGACGGAAGCATCATGAAACACCAGTATACTGTGGTTGGTCATGGTAAACAAGGGTGTCAGTGACTGTGAGTTCATCAAGCAGAGATATAAAAGGGCATCGTGTAAACCTGTGAAGTCACTGGTGTGTTTGGCAGAGCGGGGGATGCAGACTGTCACTTGTGAAAAAATTGTGTCTGGTATGAACAACGCCCATTGTACTGAGACCATCTTTAGGAGATTTTACACATTGAAGTAGAGAACTATATTGTAGATAATTAAAATAGATTTTATCATTTAGCATTGAATCCTAAGAGGGATTTCTATAAATCACATTTGGGATCACTCGTGGTTGGATGAATTTCAGAAGTGATTTATGCGGAGTTATATTTTCTAGTAAGTCAGTGTTATTGATGAAGAATGGCAGTGTAAGCTTATAATGATTACAGAAGGGGAGACCATCCAGACCCTAATCTCCTTCCCATCATGCGCCTCTTTTGGACTCACACCCCAGAATGCCCTAACGCTGCCCTTTCCAACACCTGACCATTTAGCCGCACCCCTGTTAATGCTTCTGACATTGTGCCCTTGCACTCGTGCCTGTCCTGAAAACTTAGACAGCAGGTGGGGGTGCTGTAATAATTTGTATTTAAAACTTATTTATAACTTATGATTTGAAAAAAACATTGGAAAATAACGCAGTGTTATGTGGTTGTCACATTAACCAGATGTTTCTTCAGGGTGTCCAGATGATAATGGATGTAATCAATATTAACATAACTTTCTACTCAAGTTTGAGGGAACATCTAGAAACACCAGGTGCTGTGGTTGTCATGAGTAACAAGGGTATCATCAAGCAGAGAGTATAAAAGGGCATTTTACACTTGTGATATCACTTTGGTGTGTTGCAGAGCTGCAGGACTAGTCACTGTGATTGTGTGCTGTGGTACACACAAGCATTATATGGAGACCTTCTTTAGGAGATTTTACACATAGTATAGAAATATATTGTAGATAATAGAATAATTTATAATAATGTCACTATTTATTTACAAGTAAGATGCCTAAAGAGGGATTTGCTATAAATCAATTAAGGATACTTAGTTGGTTGGCAAGGATTGAATTGTCTGAGTGAATTATGAGATCTTAGTTTTAGTATGTCAGTGTAATATGAATGAACAATGAAGTTTATAAGATGATAATAGGATTACATAAGGGAGTATATATCACTCATCTTAAAGACAGGGTGTTATGTTAGTATGATAACATATCTCGTGATGCTATGTATTTAATATACTTTATTTGGGTTTGACGCGAAGCATTGGAAAACGACCAGGAGTCTGTGCTTGTATGGTACAAGGGTGTCAGTGTGACATTGTGACCCTTGGTGAGTCCGGTGACCGCAGCCCTTGTGATTATGTCTGTAGTGAACAATGAGCCATTACTCCTTCGTGATATGTTTACACATTGGTAAGGAGAGAACTATATATGTAGATAATTAGAAATAGATTTGTTTATAATACATTGGTCATTTAGATAATATTCCTGAAAAGAGGTGTTGTATAATGTTCCATACACACTGGGATAACAAGGTTGGTTACAATGGATGAATTCTTTTCTGAGTGAATTGGGGATTTGTAGTTTTATACTTTAGTCTAAAATGAATCTGAATGTACAATCTACTATATAAAGCACGAAATCTTTTGTATGTGCTCACACACAGCCACACCCCGCGAATGACCACCATCAACGGCTGACACCCCTGACAGGGTGTACGCCCTAATAAGTCCAGTTTGACAATAAAAAGCCTGCACGTCCCTTGCAGGTGTGATTCCCCAATTCACCTAACTCAGATGAAGGGCCTGGGCTTTATGTTGGCTTCCGACTTAACGACACAGAATCACCTTCAGTGATACACACAACAGGCTTAATGTCGGCTACACAATATCAGAGAGACTGCACACACAAACAACACGCTTCTATAACAGAGGGAACACATTTCCTAGAGCTAAGGCCACACTAGTGTCACTCTTTCTTTGCGTTTGCGCATACGTTGCCTTGGCAATCGAGGCAACACACTGCGATGCCTTCTCCGTTTGTGATAACGCAATTGATGCGATTTCGATATCCAAAAGGGAGGAAATTGCTCAAACGCACAGAAAATTTCACACAATTGTCGGCACAGTGTGCGGCGTAGTGTGTGCCGTGCCCTTACGTCTGTAAGACATTACATTTGCTCGTGAAGGTTTTAAATATTAACCCTGGAAGACTGTGTTACTATGGTGATATAACCACATTTGCGGTATTGTCATGATTAAGAAACTTTAAAGCAAACCTCTGGAATTGACCACGCCCACAGATATTGTCTGTCACGGCCAAGCCCCCAAACTATCACAGCCACGCTCAGACCCCAACCATCAAGGCCGCGCCCCAGAGATAACTGCCATGATTGCAACATGAACCTAAAATGATGTGAGCACGCTCTAGATATGTGGTCACTCCCCAAAACATTATGGTCCCCCCCATACCTCATGGCCACACCCCAACATCCCAGTTGATTCCTGAATCCATACCACATACACAACATCTGTCCATAGGCCCCTCAAACATCAAGGCACACCCTCAAACACAGCACACCCCACACCCCTAAGATGCACAGCCGGCCACGCTTTGATACAGCAGGCCATTCCCCCAAATATCGCGACCACAGATTTCACGTCCAAGCCTCCTGGGACACACAAATGCACAGACACGACCCAGACACACAGAATGCATGGCCCTCACCCACGGCACACATCGCACATATTACATACCCGGACGTTTGGGGGGTATGGTACACAGGATTTACATGCATACCTGGACTGTAGCACCAGACACACACTGCCACATGTTCACACACTATCACAGGACAGTTTAAACTAAAATAAAAAGATATCCGACAGGCACTTGAGCAAGGATAACAAGTGTTAAAGTGCAAACAAGGTGACATACTGCCATAACTGACAAATTTTGCAAAAAATTGAGCAGCTTAAAAAAAACTCACAACGCTCAGACGACGAACAGATGAAGCCCGGCTTTAACCAACACGGCTAAAGAGTCACATGATCAGAGACATGCTTCCCGTAAGTCGCTCAACAGTGCTGGCGGATATTCAGTTGCACTGTAAATTTTTCCCATGGCTAATCTCATTACAGTTCATGAGGAGGTTACCACAACATTTGTATATTTATGTCAAATGTGGAAAAATGATAACGTGTGTATATGTAAGTTTACAGCGTTTCCATGTTTTCTGATTGGAAATAAAACTGTCTTGTTTGAAAATTAAGATCTTTTTTATTTAATTTTGTGTAATGATGTTTAAAAACTTCCAAAATGCGGTCCCCGGACATTCTTCGGAAATGAGAGCGAGGTAAGGCTGCTACAAAGATCTCGTCATAATATAACTTATCAGATAAGAAAATGGCGTCTAATGGTGTAGAATGCGGACATAATATTTATTCATTAGCTTAAAGACCCAAATTACTGTCTTCTATGTTTACATATTCCGCTTTTTTGACTGTTCCTTCTCAGTTTTGATTAGACAACAACTTTGTGCCAACCTATACCACCTACTGAACTACCCTTCCATTCCTGTGGTAGCCATACTTAAAGCTAGCTAAATTCAAAAACAAAATTTAACCACATCATCACCACCCCCCACCCCAACCGGTAAAGGTAAGACACCTACCCTTTCATCATGTGCGCAGTCATATCAAAGGGTAACTAAAGTACAAAAAAAAATACATTTTGACCAATAATAAAAACGTTTGTTTTTGAACACCCAAAACTGATAACAGGTATCACACTCAGCCTTTATTCCTGTGGCAGCCATACTTAAAGAGTAAACTAAAGCCAATATATAATTTTGAACCAATCATCAAAAAAGTTGTTTTAAAACCCCAACTGATCTCAGGTGCAACAACACATGACCCTGCCATTCTTGTGGTAGCCATATTAAAGGTAACCTAAAGTCCAAAATAAACTTGACCAATTATCAAAAGGTTATTTTAACCCTAACCTGACACAGGTTAAAACACCACTAACCCTTTCATCAGTGCACCATACCTAAAGGGTACACCAGTCAAAAATAATTCTGGTGACCAATCATCAAAAAGTTCTTATTTAACCCCCTACCTGACACTGGTAAAAACACCTACCCTTTTATTTGTGTGGTAATGTATATGTAAAGGGTAACTAAAGTCAAAATTAATTTTGACCAATTACTTAAAAAAGTTTGTTTTGTTACCATTTAAAACCCTACCTGACACAGGTAAACCACACTACTGATCTATCTACCCTGTATGTATGTATATATTTATTTCTAAAGCTCAGTCCACTTGGGGATGCAGTAATGTACAGAATTACAATACATAATCAACAAGGGGATAAAATACATGTAGATAGTTCAGTACATTAAATATAAACTTATACACATAGAAGTGCTAGGCTTTGCCACAGAGGTAATGAGGTCCCTGCCCCGTAGAGCTTACAATCTAGTTAGGTTGGGTAACATCAGATACAATGGAATGGGTTAAGGGATGGAGTGAGACGTATGCAGTGCCTCCTTCTTGTTTTCATTTTTTCTTTTGGTTTTTTTTTTTTTTTTAGGTAGCCACACTTAACGAGTAACTAAAGTCAAAAAAAAACAATCATCAATAAGTTTTGTTGTTAACCCCCAACCTATACACGGTACACACACCTGTCCTTTTATTGTTGTAATAGCTTACTCAAATGTAACTAAGTCAAAAAAGTATATTTGACCAATCATCAAAGTTTATTTTTTTTAATAAAACCCCCAACTCGATACAGTGAAATACACTGCCCTTTATTGTTGTGATAGCCATTCTCAAAGGGTTAACTAAAGTCAAAAATATATTTGACAATAATCAAGTTTATTTTTTAACTCGTACCCAACCTGATACAGGTAATACACCTACCCTTTTATTGCTGTGATAGCCATTCTTAAAGGCTAACTAAAGTAAAATATTTTTTTTACCAATGATAAAAAAGTTTATTTTTACCACCCCAACCTGATAAAGTACACACACCTACTCTTCATTCTTGTGGTAGCGATACTTAAAGGTAACTAAGTCAATAAACAAAATATACCAATCATCACAAAAGTTGTTTTAACCACCCAACCTGACACAGAGTAAACAACACTACCCGTTTATTCCTGTGTAGCCATTTAACTAAAGTTTAAAAAAAAAATCACAACATTATCAAAAAAGTTTATTGTTTTGTCTATCCCCAAGCAGTGCATAGGAAGATTATTGTTTTAAAGATTATAATTTTAACTTTCCTTTCTAACAATTAGGCCTGTAAAGCGAGATTATAAGGTGACTGTGTTTAGTGAGATTATAGGAGACTGTATATATTTAGATTATAGGGATTGACTGTAATAATAGACTGTTGTGGGTAACTGTATATAGAAGATTATAGAAGTGACTGTATATAGCAAAGAATAATTATACTATTTCCAATTAAGGTCACAACTTAGTATGTGAAAATCATGGTATGATTTTCCTGTTTATTTAGAGCCGTTAACGTAAACTATCCCTATGGAATGTCTATACAGCTATATATCATTAAAGGGCAACTAAAGCACAGCAATAACACTGAACCAGAAGGCATAACACCTTATATAAAAAAGTATCTGTCCTGCGCTTACCCTCATTTGATACAGGCGCTGGGAAATGTTACCTAAATAACATTGGTTGTGTGCTTACCTTCCACAGCATTTCTAGTATCAGACAGTTTAGTCAATTACCATTCATTTTGTTCTGCACTATGCTCAGTCCTTAGCTATCGCCAAACTTGTACAAAAGTTGCGTCACACCCATTAATAATCTCTCCTCTAGAACCAATCCATTTACAGGACAGATAAGCCAGGAAGCTGTGACTGGGACAGGGGTGTGGTTCTGACACTGACCTACACACAGATACTTCATCCAGTTCTAACAGGCTTTGATGTACTTTAACAGAGTTTACTAAAGTGGCATTTTTAGTTATTGGTTTTCTTAGGGGGGGTGTTTTCATATGCTGAGTATATAAATTGGGTTTTAAGTTCTCCTTTATACCAACTCTACTAGTAAGGCGTAGGTGTCTGATATATTTCATGCTTATTCTTATTTAGAATCCCAGCAATGGATATTTTCGGAGAAGAAAAGTTTCCAATGAGCAGATTACGCAATGTGGAGGAAATTATCCCTGAAAAGAAGGCCTTTCCCGTGTGTAAGAGATGTCAAGAGACAGGGCAAGAAAATCTCCTTTGTAATTCCTGTAAAAGGGAAAACGTTCCAGAAGAAGACAAACAAAAGAAAGAATAGAGGAAAGATAGGTACATTTCAAGGGATGTAAAATAAATATAAATTATAACATAGTGTTATATAGTTAGAGAACTATATATAGATGAACAAGAGACTGTGACAACTCCAGGTACAATATTGGGGGCGATCGCATGTCTGTGTTAAACTCTTATTATTTTCTGTATTACTAGTGAATAACATCAACACCATATCCGTTACACAGAAACCATCACTGTATCCATCCTGTGTACTGAGGTTCTAAACTACTTTCTGAACTGAAGGTTTTAATTATTTTATCTCTGACAGATTCCTTTATTTTTCGGCAGATTTAATTATTCAACATATGGAATCAATATTCTGTTCTCTCCCTGATGGTCTATCATATGATCATTATAAAGAAGGAAGGGAAATAGCACTAGAGGACGTCAGCAATTTACTTCCGGGAGTTTCCATGTGATGGCCATGCCATGGTAGTAGCATTGGCTCCAATGACTACACAGTAACCCCCAGTTCAGGAAGCTTGTAATGTCCTGGTAATAATCCATAAATAAGTCACAGAAAACAGTTGGTTGGAAAAAGAAAGTGTCAGTTTCCTTTACTTATAAACAAGTTTTTCTTTTTTTAAAATGTTGTAGAAATAGTCGGTGGATGGCCAGAAGGGTATGGGGGCTGCATTGGAATATTTTCTTATAATAATCATTCAGTGACATAGCTAAGCGATTATTGTAAGAAGATATATTCCACTGCTGCTTCCATTATATTTGAACCTCCTATGTATTATAACTTATAATGATACCACCCTCCTTCAATGTGTTATAAATAGGATGTGTTATTTGTTATTATAAAAACCACGTGAATATTGTTTAGTGTTTTTTTTTAGTACATGGTTGTAAATACCATTACTAATTATAGGGACCGTTAAATCCCTAAAATTTATTTTACCAGCTTGTTTATTAGACTCTCCATACCAAACCATTAACATACAATACTTTCTAATGACTAATTTAGAAATATTTTCAGGATCAGGTCATTGTTGTAACTTGAAGAATATCCATTTGCTACTGTAAACTCCTAACAAATACATGTCATGGAAAATGATTAAATTATTGTAATGGTGTTTTAAATACGTAATAATATATCTGAACATTATAAATATTATATAAATAAATTATGGACAACCCCCAGAGCATTAAAAACCTCCATAACTACAAACATGATGTGTGATAATTATTCTGAATGACTTATTATTTTGGCATTTAATTTTATATAGGAGGAGCCATATTAAACAAAATATTGGTAGTCACTGAAGGAGAATACTCAGTGTCTTTACAAGTGGAGGAAGCTGATAAATCCTTATAATATAGAGAACCTTTGATCTATTAACACTATTCTGTATATATTGTTAATCAATATATAAATGTAACAACACAACCATACATAAACACAAGTGCCCGAAAGCAGTATAATGTTATATTAAAACTGTGGAGGCATTATTAATTGTTTCTTATAAACTGTAAATAACTGGCTAAACATAAGGTGCCCTTATTTCACGGAGATTTATTATTATACATCATTTTTATACATGTTTTTCTTCACTCTAATGGCTAGAGGCTTCAACTGTATTATTTTCATATATAGTTTAGAATTTCATAACATTTCTTTGTAAATAGATCTGTTATCCTGAAGTATTCGATATAATGGACTGTTACATACATTATTATAACCCATATTATTGTTTTGGTAATAGGCCCTCCCCAAAGAAAATTAAGCCAATGGAAGAGGAGAATAATATAAAACATTGAGAAGCCTCAGCTGAAACTTTTGTAAACTGGGTAAGTTAAACAGAATTTGTACTCATTGGGATTACCCAATATCACAATGTTGTTTTTAAATTGGACATTGCTGCTGACTGTGATTGATGAAGGACCAATTGGTGTCATAGAGAAATTGTACGTATTAGATAAAAATAAAAGATATTCTTGATAAATTGATGAAAATGAACATCTTGGATTAAAATAATACCTTTTATTGCTAACTAAAATAATTGAAATGCAAGCTTTCCAAACACTTGTTATGTTTTGTCCCCATGACCATTATGTTAATTCTTGATTCTCCCTTTCAGTACTAATCCAAACCCTGAATTATTATTCCATGGCTTTACATTCTGCAGTTGGCTATGTGAAGGATCATATGGCAAGGTAAGTTATTCAGACAACAGTAAAAGAATGTTATATCAAAAAGTTATTCGGAAGGGCCACACTGCACCGCAAACACAATCGACACACAGAATCGCATGCAATTTTATATGTGTATTTTGTTGCGTTTTGCGCATGCGTTTTTGTCATTAAGTATTGAAAAATGCTTGCGATTGTGGTTTAAAATGTAGAACACAAATCGCAATCGCAACGCACCCGAAAACATGCGTTTTCAGTGCTTTGCCGCTTTTTCAATATGTATGAAAAACACAAGCTAAACGCAAAAAAGCGTAGCAGTTGGTCCTAGCCCTCATTCAGTAATTATAATATCCTTTTAACTTAACAAGTAAGTTATGAAATGTTTTCTTTCCAGTTGCCCTTGCAAATATGAAGGAAAACTACCAATGGCCATGTGGCCTTGAAGACTGCAGATAAGAAGGACAATATATCCAGAATGGTCAGTGGAAATAGATTCTATGGACAGTGTGATTTTGGGTTGGGCCAATGACCATTTCCCAGGACAATTTATTATATGTTACTTATAGATTATCCATAGAAATAGAGATTTTATATCTAATTAATGTTATTATAGATAATTAAATATATTTGTATAGTATATTTTTTAGTTTTGAAACCGAGAAAATCCTGAATTGAACCAAGTAGATAAAAGCCGATTTGCCATCGGATTAGTGAAATCCTTCTCTATCGAAAATGAGGATTATAAGCGATGGAGTTTCTTTCTATGGGGGGACCTGGCAACAATGCTGGAAAATCCCGCCTTTTTAAATCGAAGCAGCTGTGTGAGTATTATATGTTGGGGACATTATGGCAGTAACTTATAATTATTATGAAATAATTAATAATTAGTATAAAATTTATAGATTTAATATAACCAGCCTGTAAGTGATGTAGAAACCTCGTTTATAGGGTTTTGGTAAGAATAGCCCACTCAGTTCACATTAGAAACATCCTCATGGCTATACTGTGTCCTGTAAACAGAACACCCCAACCCAGAGTATTATGGAAGAATGGGTACAGTACAATACTTGGCTGTGTAACATACAATATTTTGTTATTGGTAACGATTGTCTGTTTCTAAATGTGAGTTTTATTTAAATATCTGCAGATTTAACGCTTCCTGCATTGTACTCGTGTCAAATTTACACGACAATAAGATCGTCCACCGGTAAGTTTTATGTTTGGAAAATTATATTATTATTATGATGGAGGATTGAAATAGTTAAAGTTAAAGTTATTACACTAATTAAGGGCAGTTTAATAGATTTCTACTGAAGTACCTCATTTAATACGGTTTAATTATTTACTTAAGGCTATTTTCATTTTTTTTTTCCAGAAATCTGAAGCCAACGAATATATTGATAAATCAATTTGGGATTCCCAAAATGATCAGATTTTGGATTAGTGTGCGAAGGTACTTTAACTAGAACATTATCTGTTTATAGTTCAAGGTGCCTCTGTTTTACAGCCAAACCATCCACCATAATGGCAGTGTCTGTACACTAACTTCATTACCAGTAATAACACCGTAAACAAGACGTCTTTATGTTACTTTAAATGTATTTGTTTCCATTGAGGAATCGACTTTGGGGATAAATGTGCGGAGAATGCGGAACCCCACAGTACAGAGCCCCAGAAATGTTGAAAGGTGGCCTCCTACACACCCGATCCATTGACTGGTGGCTGTAGACTTATTATTTATGAAATGATGTCTGTGATGTAAGTACCAAACATTAATATTACTGGAAATTCTCTGTCTTGCTATAGGTATCACCCCTGTATGTAGTCTTTGTACTTATCAATGTAACCTTGCCAGTTGGTCCTTTCATTTTCCTCTCCTGTTTCTTTTTCATCCTTTCTTTATATCCTGTAATTAAAATGCTATTTGGCTACTTAGATCTTGGATGTGAATAACTAGAAACTGATTAATAGTGATAGAGGAAGGGACTGTTTATAAAGGCACCGATTTATTTAAAAAGGGTATCGTACTGAGCCTCTCTTAGGCCTTTGCCTTACTAGTGGTACACCGTGCCTTTATTTATATTGGCCCTAATTATTATTCTGTTTTTGTGTATTTATTCATCCTGGTCCTTTTACATTACAGATAATGTGTTTTACTGTTACTTTATATTTTATTATTTTCCTATTCTTTAGTTTCCAATTTCATGGAAAAACAGAGGAAGAGGTAAAAGATGAAATTATTGATAAGAGCCAAGGTTTCCCGTGAAAATTATGTCCCAATAGAATTTTAGTGTTTCAAAGTAAGTAGAAGAACAGTTCCATGTTGAGAAAGAGCTAGATGTGCAGTTGGTATTTGTTAGAATAATGATGAAAATTCCTGATAGATTACCAGGTGGTAACATCCAGCCATAAACGGGACACTTGGGCTGGTCCCATTTCCACTACGGTTGTGGTGCATTCTTCTGATCAAATCGACATACTCTTGTCTACTAATATATTAAAAGGTATTAGCCAATCATCTATTGAGGGTTTGGTCAACTATTAGGTAACATATATTTTCTTTGTAGCTTTTGAATAAAACGACAAGAAACGCCTTGGAGCAACAAAGCGAGGAGCCCAGGAGATTATGGAATCCGAGTTCTTCAAGGGTAGTTATATGGCAGACACGTTAAGTTGAGTTAAGGAATTCAAAGAATCTGTGGATCAGCCATTCACAAATAGGGACATAGGGATTGGGGTTTGTGTTTAAAACTGATTTTGTTTATTCCTGTTACATATAGAATTGACTGGGCTAAACTGAAGAACGGGCCCTTGTACCCCCAACAACCTTTTACACGAGAGTCTGTTAATTAAAAAACAAAAAAAACAGCAAACTAGAAAACAAAAAAAATAATAATAAGTTATTTAGACTTTTGAAAGCCGTTGATAAGATAATAAAGATGCTGAGACTGAGAACTTGTGATAAGGATATCCATTTACAATCCATGTGTGGCCATGTATAAAAAATTGAATTGAATCAAATGTCCTCCAAGAGCAACTTCTCCCAACAATGCAGCTGCAGTTGTTGATGGACCTGTGTATTTCCCAACATGATGACACAAGCATAATTATAACAAAGCAGAATGCACAAATACTATAATTAGTAGTAGATCCAGGATTTTTCGATTGCCATTTGGAGTCAGGAAGGAATTTCCCCCATTTTTTTTTGGGGTTTTTCGCCTTCCTTTGGATTGAATGCACTCAAATATCCAAGAATTGATCAGGGCATATGGGACTTACCAAAGCCAACATGCAGAGTGAATTGGAGATGTTTATGAGAAGAACAATTCGTGTATGACAGTGAATATTGAATAAATATTGATTGTTTGATAAATTTGATGTTTGTGTATAAATACCTTTGAAACATAGGAAATGTTTAAATTGTTTTTCTGCACATTTCTAGAAATTTAGAAAAAATCCCTTCTACATTGTTCTAATGCTTCTGAATGTGGTATTTAGCTTATTAGCTGGTTTATTAGAGATGGTCGATGCCTGCCTAGAAGAAAGTTACTGGTATTTTTTATACTATAACCCCTTGTTATATCTCCCGTCAGACCTCTTCTAGATCAACTTTTGGTATGCATCAGAAGTAGGGCTAAAAATTGCACTAATGGACACCCAGTGGCCTCAAAAAAGAGAGACCTTCTTGGTAATTTCATTTTCACTGCCATTGCAGTATTTAATTGAATGCCCTCCCATAGGCATTTTAAAGCATTACACACCTTGGTGCAAAACCAGAGGGAAATTTGTAGATATTTAAGCATTGTCCTTTTTATGTGAAGCGGCCATTTGTACTAAATGAGGCACTGTCCTCAATATTTATGTTTATTAAAAACACTCCATCAAATCATTTACAAGGACATATCAATACAGTTCCTGTCACTATCCCACAGGGACCCCTAGCAAATTCTCTAGGACCCCAGGGGTCCCAGGCCTCTGTTAAGAAACACTGGACTAGAGAGTTTCCAATTAAAGCGGTTGTAATGCGGTTCTTCTGTATTTTTTACATTTTTCTTCAAAAAAATGTCTTCAAGTCCCTTTTATTCAAGACCTGTTTAGAACTAGATAGTAGTTTGGCTATTGACCACAGCAAACCAATATTTTGGTTGATATGCTGCAATATTAATTAGAATACCACATTTCGAGCAGTTAAAACTACTTTGTGTTGTCCCATGTAGGCTGTCAATAATGCACACCTGGCTGAAAATAAATTGCAGGGTAACAAGCACATTTTCATCTGGAATTCTATATAGTGTGGAGATGTCTGTAGAAAATAGTGCTTGAGACATTGAATACTGGGGTCAGGGGGTGTGGCCAATAGTGAACATACTCACAAGGCTCTCCTGAGACTACATGGGCTTTGAGTTTGTACTGGCAAAAACATGGAACATCTTATTATACTTTTTTATATATATGTAAATGCAACTTTCCATAGATGTATCTATAATGTATAGGGTGTTTTTAGTACAATGTTAATAAACTCCAATTCTATTCTATATCTGGAATGTGAAAGATTTATTTTTATCATAACGGTACTTGCTTCTTCAGGGGGTTACAATGGTAAAAAATGGTGGGAAAAATGGGCGGCGGAAAGTTATAGCCCTTTATAATATGCCCCTTAGTCTGCTTGTCAAATGTTTAGAAAATGTTCTTTATCCAGTTTTGTTTGTTTTTTGTTAAATCCATTAAAGAAATTTTTAGTTTTGTTTTTATCTTTACAATGTTATCAATATTTTCATATGGTCTTCTACACGTTTTGAATTAACTTTCTCACTTTGCCTCATCTTAATCTATAATTGAATACATGTAAGTAGCACTCTGATTTGTGTGTGTTGCTGCAAACACATTTTGTTTAGGAGCAGTATCCCCCTCCCTTTTTTAACCACTCCCATTTCCATCTGACTGGACTTGGACAAGGAATGATGGCCATGAAACTCTAATGTAGGACCTACAAACCTCACAATCAGTATATACTGTATCAATATAAAACAGTAGTCTTAGGTGTTTGAGTACCACCTGTGCATCTTCCCTTGTTCTCCGGTTAATGGTGTACTGGAATCCTTTTCTTGCGGGATGTTTTAAGGCTCTTCTTTCCTGTGTATCAGGTTAGATGAAGGAGTTTTAGCACTGGCTAAGGCTTCAGAACTAAGGCGAATTTGTTCTGGCCTGCACTCTCTGAACTGATTACGTGGATAGAGGCTGCTGTGGCTGCTATAATATCCACCACAGGATGGCTTTAGGGGTGTGCAAATTCAAGCCCTTCCAATGACTGCCATTTCTGGCTGGGTCCAGGGGTCCTGTTAGACAAGTTTCCTCACCCATTCCTCCTGTTTATGAAGGGACACTTCACTCCTTTTGTACCTAGGTAGTTTTTTCCTCCTTTGGGGCTGTTTCTGGGATGACAGAAATAGAACTTGTTCGTTGCCTTTGTTTGCCTTACAGTGCTGAGAAAGCTGTGCTTGGTAGAAGTTAAGAAATGGTAAACTGAAGTAGAGGTTTACAGAAACCACACACCACAGAGTCAGTATGTTGATGTTTTGACTAGCCACCACCCTTTAAGTCACAAGCTGGGGGTCAGATAACCCTGCACACACAAGAGCCAGAACATCCCACATAGCACAGAGGCGAGCCGCTAAAGAAATTAACATATCAGAGGAGCCCTTAAAACTTGTGGATATCTCAGACTGGCCTTTGTCCAAAGAGTGAAGGAAAGAAAAGAACCAATACCAACGTGAAGGGGAAAGCAAGACAGAGGAAGAACATGGTCATCCCATATTTTAGCAGGGGCTCCGAGAATTAAGAAGAATTTTCAAAAAACATCGTATCCCTGTCTGCTTAAACCCAACACACACTGAGGCAGCAATGGTTACATCCGAAAACCCAATACCAAAACACAAGAAAAGCGACTCATATATGCATGTGCAGTGCAGTGAAGAATGCTCTGATTTGTATGTGGGGGAGACCAAACATCAACTTGCATCAACGTATGGCCCAGCACAGAAGAGCCAATTCTCTCTGGGTCAGGACTCAGCCGTGTATCTGCATCTCTTAAGGATAAAGAGACATTACCTTTGAAGATTGTATGTTTAACATACTGGCGAAGGAACGTGACTGGTCAAAGAGAGTTTAAGGAGGCCATTTATGTGAAAATAAAGAAACCAAGCCCAAATAGAGGTGGGGGGGTTCGACACCAACTGTCTGCATGTACAATGCTGTTTTAACACTTACTCTGGGCGTTCCTATAACCTCTTACCACTATCTAATCACAACCCTTAACACCTGGCTGTGATATGCTAATTGGGATTTTCCAGGGTACTAATTGCCACAGATTCTTGTACAAGTCATTCTGAATTGAGAAAGCCAGTCGATGACTAGCGAAACGTCTTCAAGAACTACATTTCAAGTCCAGTTGATCTAATTGAATACAACAGATATATCAGGTCCATACACACGTTTTTAGCATGTCCCCTCAGTATGAACACAGTTATAGGGGCTACAAGGATTTTTAAACTATTATAATATAAATATAAATTATAAGTAATGAACTTAATACAGGTGATCAATAGAGATGGACAAAACTGGTGAGTTTCCACGGAACCTATTGAAGTTCTGAAAATCTGATTTGAATCAAATAGAATATTCAATAGCATTTTCTATAGGAATTTTCAATTTAACTGCAATTAATTAGCTTTTTAATAGTAAATTTCAGAGTTTTGAAAATTTACAAAATCTACTTAATCCACAATTTTAGGAAACCAGCAAATTAAAACCGGGATTCATCACTATTTTATTATCTGTATAATAATTTTAAATTGTATTATGTTTTAGGAACATTTACCCTAACTTAGAATTAGCTGATCATTTTTAATAGGAGCTTTACTTTACATTTCATACTTTAGGGTATTAACTAAGTGTATTAACCCTAATATAAACGTTTTAAAATATCAACAGGGAAACCGCAGACACCAGAGATACTGACATTACCAGTATTTGGTGGTTGCAGACACAGAATACTCAGAAATGATCAGTAAGATTTTTAGACCACAGCTGTATTAAAGTGTTTGCTAAACCAGGCTGTAGATACAACTGTACAACAAATGTTACTAAAATTCATTTTCCCAGACACAATCCACCTTAACTGACCTCGATTTCATTTTTTAAACCTGATTTTGTATTCATTTTCTTTATCATATTAGAGCGATAAAAGAAAAGCGGTTCATAATATGAAAGTTATTTCTAATTTCTTTCTGTAAAGAAGGATGTGTACTGATAATGTCCAAACTGTGGTGCTTCTAAGGGTCGACATATTCCAGGACTTTGTCAGTACATACATTCTCTTACTCTCTGTTCTGAATTTTATATGTTTCAAATATTCGTCTTTTAACCCTTTCAACAAACCAGCATTTTACACTCCTGAAAGTAGATGAAATCTAATTGTAAAGGATCCCCCCACACAGACTGATTCTGCCTTTCTAGGTTCCCAAATGAAAAAATCCTGAAAATGTAATGGATTTAATGAATAAATGGCATTGGCCCTTTTATACCTTGCCCGCTCCCTTTTTAATAGATTGGAAGAAACAGAGGGATCCTGCTACTCCTCGACTCACAACACAGTGTATGGATAAATAAACACCAGTTGCACCAAGTCTGGTGTGCACAGTTTTTCTTTCCTTTTAATAGATTGGGTTTCAATTCACAATAGTTTGGAAGAACACTGTGAATCACACTGTAAATACTTGTGTGGTCCACAAACATAGCAAATGTTAGTATTATAAACAACAAAAAAGAATTTGGGTTGTGATATGTAACAGTCCCACAACGTCAGGCTTTATTACAAGATGTGAAAGTGTTATTTATAAGTTATATGAATTATAATCCACCCCTTCCTGGAAGTCAATGGACTCCCTCTGTAAATAATAATCTTTAATCGGCGCGCTAACTCTTAGTAGTGCGCCGATTATAACAGTCCGAACTGATTTCCACTCTGGAATGCTTCCCCCACCTCCGTTTTTTCTCCCCATCACCTCAGCTGAACCTCCGTCTCAGTTCCGTGGCTTCCGCACCACTGTGGATGGGCGCGGCTCCTCCTCTTCCTTTTACTCGTGCACAGTGATGAACAACTTGCGATTCATCACTGTGCAGGATGTAAAACTAAGAGGAGGAGCTGCGCCATCCACATGCTTGCGGAAGCCGCAGGAATATGCATAGCCCTGAACTGCAATGGGATAGGAAGTTGCAGAGACCCTGGCTGTGTGGAGCTGGTAGGTGCTGTTGGGAATAGGGGGAGGACATCTGATGACTCACTGATGAGGGACTACTGACTTTTTCTCTACCCTCTGACTCTGTTCCTCTGCCCCTCTATTCTTCTAATGAAGGCTGGATTATAATAATATGCACCCCTTACATAAAATTATTCGGATTATAGTGGTCACCTCGGAGTTTCAGTGCCCTGTAATAAAAGGCACTCGGCCTACGGCCTCGTGCTTTTATATGGTCACAGAACTCGGTGACTTCTAATATCCTATATTTACAGTAGGGGTGCATTATCTACTATATAATCCAACTAATGCTTGTGGGTTCTGCCCTAAGCTCTAGGCATTTGGACTTTCCCTCACCTACATCTCTAATCCCTAAACCGAATTCTTGTCCTCTCAATTTGATTTAAGAAGTATACACAATATTGTATTGGACAGGGAATATTACTCCAGCTCTTGATCATCAGTAGGAGAGTCGATTCATATGAAAGGCCGAGCGTCTATGGGACTTATATGTTTACAACAACTGTACTATTGTAAGTAATTTGGTGATAACTGTAATTGCTACTTTGATATATAAGCTTCTTCTGTTTGAAGAATGTAAAAAGCAGGATAATACATCGTCTGGACTTTAGTTTTAGGTGCGCAGACTAATCCACTGAATAGTAACCTGTCCTTCAATTTTAGGGCTTTTTGCTTGAAGAACTAAAGCACCAAGCTCTTGTTTGGACTACTTATCTAGTTTCGTATTAATAATAGTTTTTATTATTATTTTTATGTGTACAGTTGAAGATGATATTGGCTATAATATGAAACCCCTACTTAGTAACCAGAGAGAACAGAAGTTGGTATAAACAGGCAACACCCAACTATATAATTCCATAAAATGATCCTTATTCAACAACCCTGGCATATGTCAAAAAATGGTGGTAACAAAAATACATTAAAACACAGTCTTCAAACCTCAGTATCACGAGGTGCATCATACAGACCAATACCGGTATATTCACTCATCCATCATACACAACTATGTAATATCTACATAATCAACATTGCAAAGTGGTGCATCAAGACTATATATACAATATAGCTTGACCTATAAATATGCATAGAGCAATGATATAAGGACAGTAATCTTATACATAATATATCTTACGTAATTTGGTTCATAAGTAATAAACTATTTCTAGGCTAGTTCCCCTAACACTATCATGACCCCTAGATTAGGAAGGGGAACACCTAAAACCAATGACCGAACATAACCAGCATGATCTCACCACTAAGCACTCGTCTGCATGGTCAGGATACATAAGGAGGTTTGAAGAGCTAGTTAAAAAGAGAAAGCGGACGCGTTTCCGTCCGTGATTCGGACTTTATCCAACGGCAAGATACCAACAACTAAATAACACCTCATATACCCCAGCAGCATAAGAGAAGGAGACACCGAAGTAATGCTAACAGGAGAGAAAGCCCGCAATAGACAGGTCATGTGATACTAAAACTCCCGCGAATCTCAGCTATGTACAACCCTCCCCCGAGACATCCCGAATCTCTCCGAAAACATATTGTCGTTGTGCACGTGCATACTCCGCCCAACCCTCTATTGGCCATCTTAAAAGAGGAAGCGGCGCAACAATTGCCCATACTTACTGTAACTAAATCATTACCATAACTCAGATATTACTATTAGTAATTCTGGTAATGACCCTCCACATCCATAGGGGCAAGTAGGTCCCCTAGTGACCAGCACATCATTATATACAGAGG
Organism: Hymenochirus boettgeri; assembly: GCA_019447015.1. NCBI lineage: Eukaryota > Metazoa > Chordata > Amphibia > Anura > Pipidae > Hymenochirus > Hymenochirus boettgeri. Next base: position 143,128 of record JAACNH010000510.1, on the reverse strand, counting down.
GAGAAAAACCCCTCCGTTCTCATATAAAGGTATATACAGATATTTGGATCAGTCAGCACAAAGTACTGCTGCCCAAATATATAATACTTTTGAGACACAATAGTCCTTAAACAGATCCAAATAGAAATATTAGCATAAATACCACATATACATGGTAACAGAATATGGAAAAAACATGGCATCCTAAAGATGATGTCCAAGCTAACACAGTATCTTTCCCAAATCGTCACATCACCAGGTCCAGAATGAGTATATCCGCACAATTAACCAAGGTAAGTATATAAAAGTGCCATGAAGTGTAGCATCTCAATAATAAAGTAGTCATACCGTGTCCCCAAAATGGAAATCAACGAATGAACAAGGCAATACGAATTCCGACCCCTGTACGGGCCACTTCATTCCAAGATTTCTTTATGGAAGATATGATCCCCCTCCTCTAGAATCGATAGACTTTGCTTAAGTATAACCAAGATCTTAATAATCATTGGCCCAAACATGCTCCATCATACATTATCCAAAAAGCCGCCGCCAGTAGATGCATCCTCGATGGAGTCAGTTAAAAAGGATAAACGAAATCAGAAGTCCTCAAGGTAACCAATCTTCCATCTGGATCAGAAAATAAGGAGATAAGGAGAAAGACATGGTCAATAAAAGGAGTCCAGATCCCACTCTTCTTTAAAGGGCATGTCCACCCCCCCCAAAACTATAATCCCCCAAACTGTGCCCCACCATGTAGTGTAGTTTAATCCTTACCACTCACATCCCAACTCCATCGGGTTCCTGTAGTCCCCCCCCCCCAAAGTTCCAAAACTGCCCACCAGAGGCTAGCAGGTCCATATAGGACACTGCCTGCTACCTGGCCTCCCGTAGATTCCTGCCATGCTGCTGCAGCCCTCTCCCCCCTCCCTCCCTTCCCTCTCCCTCCCTCTCCCTCCCGTTCTGCTATCCCTCCCCCTAGCGTAAACCCCTTCTCTATCCCTTCCCTATGTCCCCCAGCCCCAACCGCATACTTTGTATTTTTAAAAAGCTCCCCAATGTTTTACTTACCTCTCCGCTTTCCTACGCGGAAGTGGCTGCCGCCAGCCGCATTCCTGATTGGCTGCCGCTCACCAATCACAGACGCGGCTGCCGGTCCCCCCCCCCCCTCTGCTGCATTTCCTCACAACAGAGGGCCGGGAGCGCGGCGCAGGAAAGAAGGGAAGGTAAGTAGAGTTTGGGGGGCTTTCTAAAAAAAAAAATTATGCGTTGGGGCTGGGAGCCCAGGGGGGATCACATACTAATTTTTTTATTTTAGGGTGGACATAGCCTTTAAGCCAACAGGGGCCATAGTGCCCAGTCTATAAATCCACTGTGCCTCTTTCTTTAAACGTAGGTTCTCAAGATCCCCACTACTGAATTGAGTCTGACATTATCAATACCATACATTTGAGTGCATCAGTCTTACCATCATGCTGGTTAAGAAAATGTTCAGCCCACTTGTAATGTAGCGTCCCTCCATAAAAAGCCTAGCTGCATTTCTAATATTAGATAAATGGGCACTAAGTCTCTCCTTAATTTTTCTGTGTCGTCTTACCCACATACTATCGAGGGCAAGTACAAGTGAGTAGATAGATCACATTTCTACTATTAAATTATAAAATCTCTTATCTGATATTTTTTACCCTGGTTACATCAAAAAACATCATTTTGATACATAAATTTACAGAGTACATGTCCCACACTTATGCATACCAATACATTTAATACCTCTTCCCAGTGTATGAGAGGATTTCTCAAATGGCTTTTGCATAATTTGTCAGCAAGATTTTGACATCTCTTTGCTGTCATAAGAGGTGTTACAGGTAAAACCTCCCCTAAACAGGGTCACTTTAAGTATACCGCCCAATTGTCAGACAAGCCTTTTGGATTTTATCCCACTGTTGATTGAAAGGGGTAATAAATCTAGATTATTATCTCTCATCTTCCGTCTGGGCACTAATAAGTCATCCTGTGGCATTTTCTTTACCTGTGACTTATGTGCATCTAGAAGTGTCAGTGGTAACCCCTTTCCAAGAACCGTTTTTCAAGATCATTAGCTGCTGTCATAAGTCTCGCATATCCATGCAATTTCTCCGTACTCGCATAAATTGTTTCCCTTAGGTATACCTCTCACAGGGGTCTAGGATGTGAACTTGAGATGCAGAAGAGAATTTGTCGCGTGGGTTTACGATATAGTCTAGTGCTTAATGTACATCTTTCATCATCACCAGGACATCCAAGAACTCACAACTAGATTGAGATACCTTCTGTGTGAGGAAATATTATGGGGTTAGTATTCAGTACACATATGTATTCTTGTTAATAGTTCATATGGACCTTGTGCCACACATAAACAAGTCATCGATAATCTGAGCCAAAGAGTACATGTGTAGTATATTTGTTACTCGAGGCGCCAAGTGCCACCAACCTCTCCCACCACCCCAAAAATAGGTGGCGTAGGAGGGGACGCCACTTGGCGCCCATAGCCTTACCCCTGACCTGCAGATAGTAGGCATTATCAACCAAAAGAAGTTATGCCGTAGAACAACGCGTAAATTCTATATGAACTTGACCTTGGGACAATCTGCCTTGTTTTGCATTGACATGAAATATCTATCGATTATTCCATCCTCATGATTGATATTGGAATATAGAGATTCCACATCACATGTGACCACTCATACATCCCCATCAAAGTAATACCTTTAATCTTTTTGAGGAAATCAGTAGTGTCCCTAATTAGGCCTCTAGGGCCGTCACATGTGGTTGCAAAAAGGAATCAATATAGAACTGCAGGTTCTAACATACTGGCTATGCCGAAATAATGGGTCTACCTGGTGGTTCCTGTGATTCTTATGGATCTTCGGTAGAGGTAAAAGTGGGTGTAACTGGGTTTTCCATCACCATCAAATAACCCAATTCCTTATCTGTAATAATCTGAGAGTCTCTCTGCTGTGTCCAAATCTGGGCTAGACTTGTTTGAAAACATTCTGTGGGGTTGGACAAAAGTTTTTTTATAGTTATTTAGTGTTAGACAGTTGCCTCCTTGCTTCCTTTACATAGATTCCTCTGCCCACAAACAATATTACCATATCCCGCCTTTATCAGACTTTTGATAACACATCTTTCAAGTCTCTAAGTTCATTTATGTCTTTTTACCTCCTCTTGTGATAGATTAGACAGAGGAAGCTCTCTCGAATCTCTTCTCCAAGATTCACAGTACAGCGGTAAAATGTCTGTAATTGCAGGGAAATCTGAGAAAGCGGAGTGTATTGATTTCTTTTGAAAGACTTACCAGAACTAACGCACAATTTCATTAGATTTTCATTGGTCATTCCGATCCTGTTTAGCATCATACTGATCATCCTTAAAGTGCGCTCTCAGAGCTATCCTCCTACCAATAGAAATCCGTCCTAATACGTAAGGACTCCATGTTCCCGTTGGAAGGAGCAAAAGACCAAACCTTTTTCTAACACTGACCTTGGCGTCAGTTATCACATGTAAGATAATTAATTATTTGGAAGTCGCCCTGTGTGTCTCATTTACCGCCTTTTCTCTGAATAATTCCATTTCCCTTTGCCTTTTTCCTTAGATTTTCTTCACCGCGTTCCTACCCTCCTGACCTTCCTTGATCTAAAAAAGTAGTGCTAGTGCTGGAGTCTATCTGTCAGATCTAGATCTAAATCCCTTTCGGTTACTGTTAGAGTTGTTAACATAATTCCCCTCCTATTACCTGAGTGTCTCCACACCTATACAACCTTCCTTTTTCCATCCTCCTTATCTCTAACTCAAGTTTATTTTTCTTTTAGCCTAAGATGTCTCCTCAATTTTAAGATCTCACTAATTTAACTTCTTATCTAATGTCATTAAATTCTTTTTATCAACTTTGTTTTGTAACCGTATGGTAGAGTTCAATAGCCTTTTTGCTCTCATCTAATTTAATCCTATCCTGCTTGACCAAGAGGGTCTTCGCCGCAAAGAAACAGTCATTAAGCCCACCTTCCCATTCAGTCTTAAATCAGTAGTAGTTCCCAGGCTGGGAGAGTCTGCATCCGCAAGCCTCGTGTGTAGCATTTAAGCAAGTATTTTTCCAACTACACAACACATTCCACCAAATTTTTTCAATGGGAACATGTTAACTCTACTTCAGTTCATTAATCAATTTATTGATATCCTATTTGGTGTTGGGGAGAATGAATAATCTTGAAAAACTTCATCTAATTTATTAAGGCGCTCCTTGTCTCAAGTGCTGAGAACCACACTAATGTATTATCAGAAATTTGCCCGGCACAATCACTAAGTATCCAAAGATATAATGCAAGGGTGCTCCTACACTAATTAACATAGTAACCAAGAGAAAAGAACCGCCTTCTTAACAGGAAAAATATATATATTATGAAAACATTGGTACAATAATAAAGCATATGGTGTCAAACAAATTGAACTTCAGTTTAACATTAATATAATATATAATATAGGAAAGGGTTGTAAGTCATAGCGATTTGCATCATGTGTCATATTAGTGTAGACATAGTGGGACCCCTTAAGGAGACCAAACCTTTTATAATATGCCTGGCATCCTTTACTTTTTATATCATACTCAGACTAGAAGTGTGGCATTAATTATATCCTTCCCATTGTTTGGTTTCGGAGGTGACCAGGCCATCCAGTTAAGAAAATAGTTTTTTTGCAATATACTTTTTTTCTGAAAAACAATTCATAAATTTATTCCATTCATTCTATCTGGTATTCCCAGTCAACATAATCTAGGGTTTAGTGGGCGGACTGCAGAAGATTTAAATAGTTTTTGGTGACCAGTGTCGCCAGAACTGCATTTTAATTGGGCATGCCCATGTACTTATCCTAAAAGTCCTGCTGGGTTTGGTAAGCATTTCAGAGATGGCCAAAACCCACCAGATTTTCATTCCATTTTCATTCAGATTCCCTGGATCTCTGAAACTCCGAAAACGGAATGAATTTTCATTATATCTAATGTCAATGGCTATTTTTGAAAATAGCTTTAGAACGTTCGCTAATTTATAGAAAATAGTATCCGAAGTACCACCGGAAACGGTTATCCGTCCATATTCGAGATGGATCATTTCGGATTTGACACCGACGTGTTCCAAGTCAGACCCAGATCTCTCTCTAGGAGCATGTAGGACATTCCTGATGAGTGTGATGTTTATATTCCTGATTGATTGGTGAAGAAGTAAAACTGAATTCATTTATTTGGCTGTTTGGTGAGGAGACCATGTGTGGTGATTCTTTCCATTTTCCTCTGTATGAATGGAATGTACTGTGTTCATTTCCTCAAGTATTTTAGGGGTATGTATTTGAATGATTGAGTTTGATGATTTGATTTGAATTCACGCAGTTTTGAAAAAAGTCTGGAAATGAGTTTGCGAGCCATCAAGTTGTTTGAAATCTGATATTAAAGGGAAAATGTAGGCATGCCCATTCCTTTGCCCGCCTTTTTTCTTGCAGGCCACTTGGTCTGCCCCACTCCATGGCCCTCCCCCTCTCATGCCTCAGACCCATTCCCCCTCTTACAGAAAACTGTGAATAAGCCATTTCATGTAGTCAGAATCAGGCACGTTTTAAACTTCTCTCCGGCCTCAACCGGAAAAAGGCTTTTTTTCACACGAATTTCTTTGTGTGCAGGGGGGCATGGGTTTGAGGTGCGAGTGGGGGAGGGTCACGGGACTCACTAGTGGCCTGTAAGTGGATGGGCCATGAGGAGGGTAGGGGCTGAAATTCACTTTCCTTTTCATCTGGTATCTTCACAATCAAGAAGGGGAGGGACGTATGGTTGTTCTTCACGCACACACTGTGTAGTCTGAAGCTTTTCGTTGGAGGTGAGGTGGGAGAATCCTTTGGAATGTCATGTTTCACATCAATCCACCCCTTAACTTTCTATTAGAGATTTCTTTATATCTTGGGCTGTACAGCATCTTGACCTTTCATCAAAAACTCTTGTGGAGACCAACAGTTCCCTTTTAGCATGTGTAATTGCAAGTATCTCAAAGTATTAAGTACCTGGATTGGCTGTTAAGGGCAAGTCCACCCTAAAATAAAACTTACATACAGGTAAAATCACCCCCCAAACCCTACTATAATTTGAAATGCTGAAATATATAAATCTAACCTGAAATCCTGCACTCATGTCCTGTTCCCCTGTTTTCTTTGCGGCCTGGTTCCTTCCAACAGCCCCCGTGCATCAACTGTCGCCTCTACGAAGACGGTCCTGGGCTTCATATCATCAAGATGTTGTCCTTTTTCCTTAAGATCCAGTTACACTGGCGAGTCCCGGTTAATTTGGCTAATTGGAACTTTCCGGTACTTAATTCTAACAATTCTTGTACAAGCCCGTTGGATGACTAGCGACAAGTCTTCAAGACTAAACTTTAATCATTGATCTTACTGGTTCCTACACTATACATACTAAGGGATGGACTCAGAACTCGAACTTGAACCCCGAGTTCAACGAACTCTACATTTCTAACTCAGTTCGGGTTCCAGTGTTTTGATTTTCCGGACCTCGCGGGACTTTGTTTTTCGAAAATCCTCGAACATTTGAGAATTCTCGATGTACGCTGATCTTCGAATGGCTCGAATGGCTTCTTCGCGAAAACCCCCCGAACGCACAAGATTCCCTGAAAGGGCCGCTCGCAACTGCCGAACGGCCACACAATCAAAAAACAATTAGCAATTACATCAATCTTCCTTGTAATTCCCTTTATGATAATAGTTCCGTATAGTCACAAGGTTGTCCTATTTCTTAAGTCCTCACACTAAGGCCAGGCCACACTACAATGCACAAATTACGAGTGATTTCTGTGCGTTCGTGCCATGGGTTGTTTCCGTTTGTCGCATGGCGGTTTCGCATTTTACAAAGAATAAAACATATGCGATTGCGCGAAAAATGGTTTGAACAAACAAACGCAAATCGGGGCGCAATCGCAAAAGCACAAACAACCTGGTGTGGCCCAGCCCTAAGATTGTTAAAAGTCGAGATGTTCTAAACTAACTGATTTTTGAAAATTACCGTAAATTAACCTGACATGTTTAGTGCTGATGGTAAACATTGATTGTGTCAAAACGGGTATTTAGAGCACAAAACCAGTTGGTTGATAAGGTTTACCGTATATTAGGAGATCCGCTGGCCGGTCGGGGACGAGTAAGTGCGCACGCAGGATTATCCGCCCGGAACGATTGTGATTGGCACGGTGGGTTTCTCTGCTGTATTTGCAGAGGTGGTTCCTCTGCTGTATTGGCACAGGGGTTCCTCTGCTGGTATTGGCACGGGCGGGGTTCCTCTGCTGTATTGGACACACGTGTGGGTTCCGTCTGCGTATTGCATCAGGGTGCCTCTGCTGTATTGGCACAGGTGGTTCCTCTGCTGTAATTGGCACAACTGGGTTCCTCTGCTGTATTGGCACGGGGGGTTTCCTCTGCTGTATTGGGCACAGGTGGGTTCCTCTGCTTATATTGGCACAGGTGGGTTCCTCTGCTGTATTCACAGGTGGGTTTCCTCTTTGTATGTGGCACAGGTGGGTTCTCTGATGGTATGGTACGGGTTGGGTTCCTCTGCTATTGACACGGGAGTGTTCTCCTGCTGTATGGGCACAGTGGGTCTCCTGCTGTATTTGCACAGTTGGTTCCCTCGTGTGTATTGCACCAGGGGTGTCCTCTGCTTATTGGGCATGGGTGGTTCTCCTGCTGTTTGCAAGGGTGGGTTCCTCCTGTTGGATTGGATTGGGGTGTCCCGCTGTGCTCTATTTCTGAGACATAAAAGCGGAGTCCACACTAATGCCAGAAGAGCAATGCGCATCATATGCAGATCGCCGCACATGCTGCCATCCTATTTGACATGCCACTGCCCTGCAATTCTCACATGCAAAACGGACCGCAAATGTGTAGCGCATAGCAGAACATGGCAGGGTGCCTAGTCCTAATGGGCTGACGTATAAGAGAGCCTGAGCAATTGCATTCACCGCTTGGTCTCTGCAAATAATGACACGTCACAGACAACTAATCTTGCCACCGTTATTACTCAGCCGCAGTGTTTGGGCTGATGTTAGTTCCCAGCATTCCATTCCCAGCAGCTTCATCCACTCCACTCACAGCACAGTGTCAAGCTGGATGCAATACCCCAATCCTATGCAATGTCATTAGTTTCCTTTACATATATTTCAGTCACTTTATTTGTTACTTTGAAGAAATAAAACACCATGCATTGTATAATTCAATAGCAGACAGGTTATATTCAGTTATAATCCCACCCCCTTCTGGTCTCTATGGGACCATCTGTAATATATACTTATAATTACTATGCAGTACGTGCGATTGTAGTGGGAGGTTTGGGCTTCGTCACTAATCCCGTTAACTAGAGAGCAGCGATCATTTCGTATGCTGTCCCGGTGACTGTGGGCCGAAAGTTTTAAACAGCAATAGGTTGCGACCACGCGGGAGGCAGTATTGGGGCAATGGAGCATGAGAACTACCAGGGAGAGGACCGCAGTTGGGGCCCAGAGCCAAGGGTGCCCCCATCATCTATTTTTCCTATGCAGATATAAGTCCTCATCCCAGAAACCACTGTTGAATGAGCACGGATAGGGCCCCATATAGTTTTGCTTGGGCCCCGAGTGCTAGTTACATACTTTAGCCTATTGGAGGAGGTTGTATTGGAGTGATTGTGAGGCATGACTATGTTACAAGGGTTTGCAGACTTTACATAAGAATATAAGGGATGGGTTACACGATAATAATACCCCCTTCTCTGTAATATTTATGGGATATTAAAAGGTCAACTCTGTGTTCGTGTGTGCCCTTTATAAAGGCACCAGGTTGCCAGATTCTTAAAATCCCAAGTAGGGACCAAAAAAGAAAGAAGTATGGCGCCGTGCAAAGCGCAGTGCGGAATTTTTTTAAGGTCCTGCCCCTTTCCCCGCTCTACATAAGCACACCCATTCGATAACCATTTTTATAAATAAAGAGGGTAGATAGAAAGGGCTTCACTACAGAACAGAAGACCCAACTCCTTAACCATCATATAAGCCTCACTACACATCAAAGACCTAAGAAAAGCCATGTGGCATTGAACCAACTCATCAGCTCCCTACTACATCAAACCCACATCCACAGAGCCGTCAAAAACTCAAATCATCACAGCAGCCATAAACCAAGATCCATTGGAGTTCATGATGAAGGAAGAAATTAAATAAAAAATGTGCCCAGAAACTAACTCTACCAGGACTGACAGAGACTACAAACTGACTCCCTCTACCTGAGAATATCTAAAACCCTAAAGAGAGACAGCACTAAGTCGCTACAGACTAGTGCACACAGCCTAGAAATTGAATCTGGCAGACACCGAGCGAACAGACTGTGCCAGCACTGTGACCAAGGAACCTTAGAAGATTATATATCCCAGGACTGAAAACCAATTAATCCCTTATTGATAACCCATTACCCCATACTGTAAACCCCTTCTAGGTGTGTTTTGTTTTTTGTTTGCTTTGGCTCAATTAAAAAGGTAAATTGATCCTGCCAATAAAGATCGATTATTTGGAGTTGATATTGATAGAGTGTGATAGTTGATATAGTAGAACGGGATAGATAAAGTAGAATATATAGATAGAAATAGATAGATAGATAGAGGGTAATAGATAAAGGATAGATAGATAGATAGATAGATATGATAGATAGAGATGATGTGAATGATATTATTTAGATCTGTATGAAACATAGATAGCTAAAGAATAAGTAAAACATAGAGATAGATAAATTAGCGCAATAATGTAAGAAATATAAAGACGTTATAAGGATAGTAAAATGTAGAAAGATAAGATAGGAAAGAAGAGAACATCAAGATTGAGAGTAACCCGATCGCATCGATGATCGCATAGCTCGCTAGATCATGTGTCCTATCAGCTCAGATCTCGTCGCTAGCTCGCAAATCTCCCAGGGCCCTCGGCTTCACGGCATCACCATCCTTTCGCGTCTCTCTCTTAGCGACATCGATCAACCCTCGCAGAGCTCGCTCTTCCTGCGTAGGCTCCCGATCCCTTCCTGCTGCTCTGATGTTGCCTCAGCGGCAATGTCGCAATAAAACAGGTTAGTCCAATCTCGAGGTCAAGGTAGGCGTCGCCGACTGCGTTGCTCTCGCTCGCGTCCCTGCATTATAACGTGCGTCCCGCTCATAGCGTATATATCCTCCTAGTCGCCCTGTCTGCTCGATCGCATCTCGCTCGCGGATAAGGGTCATGGTTCCTCTGACATCGCGTTCATGCTCTCCATGACTGCGCCCCTCCCAGGCTCTCTGCGCCTTGGTCCCCCCCATAGTGTCCCATATTTCGTGCTCTCCCTTCTCCGAGATCTCTTTTCGCCTCTCCATCCCCCGCAGCTTATCTGGTAAAGTTCCCTAGCTTCCTTTAATGCCGGCGCCCCCGTCCCCCTTACCTGTTTTGGTTTTCGGGTCCCGGCGGGGAAGCCTGGTCTCCATGCTCCTAGGTCCTCGCACAGTGCTGGCCGTCCTGTCTCTACTTGTCTTTTTCTGTCTGTGTCGGCCAATTGGGCGGCTCCGGTTCTTGGTCTCTTGCTTGTCTACCCTTGGCTGCGTTCCTGTGTGCCCTACTGCTCATCTCTCAGTTACTTTCCCATCTAGCATTGAAGCGAGAATCGACGCATCGAATGGGGTCTTGTTTTGGCAGGTCGAAGAGGGTTCATTTACGGTCCTGACAGTGTGCCCGTTGTTCTCTCTGGTTCATGTTGTTGGTTGCCATTCGATAGCGTGCATTTACTCGAAGAGACAAATGCTTCTTTGTATTTCATTAACATTGCACAAGTCTGAGAGTGCCCTGGAATTTTACTTTGATGGATAGTAAGTTGAATCACATCCGGGGCACCTAGGCGTGATAAATTGCTGGAATGGTAGAGTGCACACGCAACCGATTGTTAGATAAATAGATAGAGTAGATAGATAGATAAATGATTAGTTAAATCACTCCAATGTCCAGGACTACTTGCCCAATTATCCCCTTTATCTTTCCCAATCAACTTTAGACTAAAACCCAATATACCCCTTAATACTGTCCAATATATATAATCCATTGATACCACATTGTCCCCCTCTGTTTGCTCTGGCAATGTTAACATGTAAATTGATCCTGCTAATAAAGCTCGATTTGCTTGATTTGATAGATAGATAAAAGATGGATGCTACTTACTATGTTGCTCTTATATGTTGCTTATGTGTTGTTTTTGCACATGGAATAAATTTAGTTTTTTGCATAAGAACCTGTAGTTAGCCTGAGACTCTTTTAATTCATTAGATAGATATTAGATAGATAGATAGATAGATAAAGATACATAGAAAGGATGATCGATAGATAGATCTATACGCGAGCATCGAAAAGGATAGCATCGACTCAATAGACAGATACAAAAGACGGATACGATAGATGATGGAGATAGTATCGAGAAGAACTGATAACTTAGATACAAAACGAAAGATATAGATTAAGATATAGATAGATAGATTAGATAAATGATTAGTCTAATCAACTCAATGTCCCAGGACTACCTGCCCATTATCCCTTTATCCTTCCCCAATCGTCGACTTAAAGCTAATAAATCCAATATACCCGTTTATAGCCTGTCCATATATTATATCCCTTGATACCCATGCCCCCCTAACTGTTTGCTTGGCAATGTTCCAAATGTAAATTATCCTCGCAATAAAGCTCGATTTGGTTTTGATTTGTAGATAGAAAAGAATGAAAGATCCAGCCATGGCTGATAAGGTCCAAGAAGGGGGCCGAAACATATGCTATTTGTGTTTTGCCACTTAAATAAAATTTCATTATAGCCAAGCTGAGAGGTGCCTGGAACTCTTTACTCTTGTAGATAATATATCCTTCCCCAATCGACTTAAAGACTAAAACCCAACATACACTTTATAGTAACTGCCATATAGTATAGCCATTGATACCATGTCCCCCTAACCGTGAACCTCTAATACTACATGTTTTATATTTTATTATTTTTTTTGTTTTCTTTTGCATGTCAAAATGGTACATTGATCCGCCAATAAAGCTTTTTGATTGATTGATTTGATTTGATAGATAGATAGATAGAGATAAGTCGACAATGAGAAGACGAATAAAGTAGAAAGAGGCTAGATAGATATAGATAGATGATATAGATAGCTATCGATAAAAAGACAGATAATAGAAAGTAGATAGATAGATAGTATCGATAGATAGAAAGAGATAGATAGATATCTAGATAGATGAGATATAGAATAGATAAGAGATGATAGAGAGCAGAGAAGATAGATAGAGAGCATAGAATGAGATCGATAGAGGATAGATAGATATGACAGAGGATATATAGATAGAGAGATAGAAAGAGATAGATAGATAGATAGATAGATACGAATGAATAAAAGATTATCCCAGGATTCAGCAGAAAGCACACCCTAGACAGCCAGCCAGCCCACTGCCAGTCAATCGCTGATAAATCACAATCAGACCAAGTAGCATGCATCCAGCTGCAGTGCCTACCTACTACATTAGTATTGGCCACATGCACAGCCCACAACGTGAGCTCCTTCCTCCCCCGCGGGCAAAAGATCGAGCGGAGTGAGGTGTGTCTCTACTTATGATGCACAAACTACTACGTGCGGCCCTGCTGGCGTACGTACTCGCTTTTGAAGTTCCCTCGCCCTACCGGCGGATTATACTTAGATGGTTGACGTGTACTTTCCCATTATGATGACGGCAGCAAAATATTAGATATGACATCACAGGTGAACAATATAATTATCTGAGTTCCACCAATTCCTTGAACAATGAAAGCAATCTCCATACTATTCCCTAAAACAAGGCGCCCAAGGCACAGCTCAGGACATTCCCTCCAATATTAACCACTTAAATAGTTACGCTTATAGAACCAATAGGTGCAATCTTGCTAGAGGAGGATAATAAACCTGCTCTTTTGCACTCTTTCTATTTATTTCTTACTAGGTTTTCCATATTTTTGCAAGGCTCCATGTCTGTTCATAGGACCAGATTTTAAGCCCCTACACTGCAGACTTTGGGGGGGGGAAGTTTTCCCTGCATCGGGACATCCCATCAAAATGGGAAGCTTGGTGACCGTCCTGCTTTTTTAAAGCAGTTTTTACAACATTAATTCTGACCCAGCATGCTACATGGTGTTTTAATAACATGTTATTTAATAGTAGTCCCTGCATTTTCACTGATCTGCAAACCATTGTGGCCCTTATAGTTGGCTGCGTTGGACAACCGCTGCCCCTAAATATAAGCTGTGCGTGTTCTAAAATGGAGCTTAAAAAACTTCAATTGATTTTACATAAGCTGTGAAGGTTAAGGTCTCATACTCATATACACCAGCTTGTGCTGCCACTCTGGCAATCCGTGCCACTTCCACACAATGCGTATGTGTGGTTTAAAAAGCCTTAGTCCCCTGACTAAAGTATTGAAACTAAACTTGTGTGGATTTTTAAAACATTTACATTCCTATTAGGAACTTACCAATCTTTAATATCCCACATCCACACAGCCAATATGAGTTGGAAGGAACATTTGTCCACAAGCCCCCAACATATATGTTTGTTGTCAATTACTCTCTCTATCTTGAGATACTTTTACAATCAGCAGAATTTATGGATTCGATGATCAAAATTCTATCATTCAACACTCGATAAGTTCACTGTGATATATCTAAGTCAAACCACAATATAAAATAATGAACATAGATTCTTGAAAAAGAAAAAAAACGGTCTCCATTCAGCAAAACGAGATGATGAATGTGCAGTATCAATAGAAAGATGTTATCATACTGAATATTATTATCTCATTCACGAACATTGTACTACAGGAAATAATTCTAGTTCTAGCTCTAAAGAGCCAAACAAACTTTAACTGGAACTGTCTACTGCCCCAAAATCTGTCTTCTGTGTCTATTCTATCTATATACTATCTAATTAGCGAACGTTGTGCACTCTACCTCACGTACTATTATGCCATGTGCTACTTGTTTCTGCTTATGGAATAAAAGTTAAAGATTGTTGAACAAGTCCTGAGAGTGCTTTACATGTTACTATCGAGGTGATACTATCTATCGATCTATCTATCTATCTATCATTAGCTATCTACTATCTATCTATCTCTTTCTCCCTATCAACCAACTACTGTCTGTCTATCTATCTAATCTATCCGCGTTCCATACCAGCGCAATTAATTAGGCCCTCTGATTGCCTAAGCATGCAAATTCGATCAGATGCAAAATATAAACATAATAATGACGTGGAACTATTTGAGCACAGCTCTGTGCAATGCTTTCTTGTGACGCTAGATGCTCCTATTGGATTGTGACTGCCCCAGACTGCAGGAACATTGTATCATCTCTTTGCATACAGCAAAGAGAGGCAGTCATTGGCATGCCTCATTGTCCTTTTTTTCTGGAGGTGTGTGTGCCCGTTAAAAATCCCGCCTGGACTCCAGAGTTAGGGCGCTTAACACTGAGTTTTTGTTTTCCAGCCGCAGTGGACCGTCGTTTTGGTCCGATTATAATGTGAAAAGGCCCTTGATGAAATCTGGACATCCCTTCTGATGGGACCAAATGTCAAGTGAAACTCCCGGTAATTGCCAGAGTAAGGTAATAACAATCCTTTATATGACCAAAATAGCTTAGTAAAGGGAGCCAATAAATCGGCTTTATTATAGGCGCACGGCCAACAGTTCCCATACCGCATAGGTGGATCAGCGGGCCATATTGTTATATACACCACTTTTTACCCCCTCCAGCTTCCTGTGCACACCTGTGTATGCCTCCTTAAGGGCCAGATCCCATACCTCCAAGAACAATTTGTTATTAGCCTTCTACTTGTCTCACCTTCCTTTTCTTGTTGCAAGGAAGCAAGCAGAAGGGGCTCGACTGGCGCCACGATAAGTGATTGGCTGCACATTGCACCTTAGCCAATCACTTCACTGGCTCCGTCGAGTCCCCTCTGCCTTGCTTCCGTGCACAGGAGACAGCAGAAGTACGAAGGAAAGAGGGCTGGTAAGTATGTCGAGTGGCCGTTTGGAACAAGAAACCTTGCGAGGTTTAGGTTTTTTGGGGGGTGGTTGAGCTGACAATTTGTTGGTGAGTTTTAATGCAAACAGTAAGGCAGCTCCAACCTCTAGTAATAAAGCAAAAGTGAATGGTTCCTGTGCACACATCAAGCTGTTACACCTCATGCAATTATATTTTATGGGACCGCTGCACCTGCACACCCCCGCTATGTCCTTCTTAAAGTCGTTCTTAATGTGCAACTTCCCACAGCAATAAATTAGAAGGACCCTCCAACTAGCCAATTGTACAACATCAACTTATAACAAAGAAATATAATATACAATTACATCCTCACAATGGTCACAATAGATCTATTGGTAAATAAATAGAGTAAAAGGAGTTCTAATCCACCCACATCATGTGCCCTCTCCGCTGATTCTTATGTACAAATAGGGAATCAGACATATATTATCATTCTTGATCCATTAGGACGCTTGCCTGCTAGTGGTACCAGTTACTGTCTGGTGGGTCCCATAGTGGTGGGAGTAGGAGTTTTATTCTCCCCTCTAGCCAATAATGTGAATGGAATGTTCTTGTTGTTGGGGTACTAACCACCTACCGTACTTCCCAACCCAAATGGTCCGGATACAAAGGGTTTTTACTAAAGCCCTGTCACCCCTCCACTGGATGCTGCTTACCACAGCCAAGAGCAACCGTAACACCCATTTCCTGCCTGTTGCTAGGCCAGGCCTCACTGC
This sequence comes from Hymenochirus boettgeri, assembly GCA_019447015.1. Taxonomy (NCBI): domain Eukaryota; kingdom Metazoa; phylum Chordata; class Amphibia; order Anura; family Pipidae; genus Hymenochirus; species Hymenochirus boettgeri. The sequence goes on along the minus strand of JAACNH010000510.1, from coordinate 127,268 downwards.
AATCGCACTGGAAGTGCGCGCACAGATCATGTGCGTTTCGCATGCCATTGCACGCGCTCGATTCTTGTGCATTGCGTGTTTGGATGTGCTTTGCAATGGCGCAACACAAAAAATGAATAGCCTTATACCAAAACGGAAATGTCTATGCACAGTCCGCATGCGCATCGGAAATTGCAAAAGAATTTTTTCTCGTTCCCCTGATTTTCATTCTATTCGCTCTGGCGTAAAAACGCGCTAGTGTGGTCCTATCCCTAAAACATACTTTCCCTTTTGCACCGTTGTTTTGTATTCACGTATTCTGTATAGACTTGTGATATGATCTCCGAACTATGGGATTTGTAGTTTTTATTTTATCGTTTTTGAAATTCGCCTTTTATTTTCCAATTTGTGCATCGTTTACGCATTCCATTTCTAAGTATCTGATAGATATTCTTCTGTGCAGCTGACGTTTTTAAGAGGCCTTAATGACTTATGGGAGTTTGTAGTTTTGATGTCCAGTGGTAATTGGAATGAGCATGTATAATAAATGATAATTGATTTACAGAGAGGATATAATTCCACCTATATTAATGACAGAGTTTTATGTTAGTATAATCAACCCTGTATATGTATACATACTTATTTTTTGGGTTGGACGGAACATCTAGAAAACAACAGTTACTGTGTTGTCAGGGTAACAAGGGTGTCGGTGACATTGTGATGTCACTCAAGCAGAAGAGTATAAAAGGGCATCTTAAACCTCTTAAGTCACTTGGTGTGTTGCAGAGCTGCAGGACTGTCACTGTGATTGTGTCTGTGTGAACACGAGCCATTGTACTGAGACCATCTTTAGGAGATTTTACCATTGGTACGTAGAGACTATTATGTAGATAATTAGAAATAGATTTATAATTTAGTTATGCTAAAATGGGATTTCTATAATCACATTTGGGATCACTCGGTGGTGGATTTGAATTTCAGAGGTGAATTTAATGGGTAGTTAGTTTTCAGTAAGTCAGTGTATTGGTAATGAAGCAATGGCATGAAAGCTTTATATGATTACAGAAGGGGACATCCAGTACCCTAACTCCTTCCCATCATGCCCTCTTTGGACGTCACACGATGCCCCCAGATGCCCTAACCTGCCCTTTCCAACACCTGACCATTTAGCTCCAACCCCTGTATAATGCTTCTGCATTGTGCCCCTTGCCACGGCCACCTGTCCTGAACCCTTAGACAGCAGGGGGGGGTGGGGGTGTCTGTAATATTTGTATTTAATAACTTTATTTAGATTTGAAAGAACATCTGAAAATAAACCAGTTATGTTGGTTGTCATCATAACCAGATGTTTTTCAGGTGTCACGATGATAATGGGATGCATCAATCATTAACATAACTTTCTAGCTAATTTGATAAGGAACATCTAGAAAACACCAGTGCTGTGTTGTCATTGTAACAAGGGTATCATAAGCAGAAGTATAAAAGGCATTTTAACACTTGTGATAATCCTGGGTGTTGCAGAGCTGCAGGACTGTCACTTGTGATTGTGGTCTGTGGAACCAAAGCCATTATATAGACCTTCTTTAGAATTTTACAACACTTAGTATAGAAACTATATATGTAATATTTAGAAATAGATTTTGATCATAATGCACTATTTTATTTAAGGTAAGATGCCTAGGAGGGGATTTCTATAAATCACATTAATAGATCAACTTAGTTTGGTTGCATGGATTTTGGAATTTCTGCAGTGAATTATGGAATTGTAGATTTTAAAGTATGTCAGTGTAATGAAATAAGCATGGAAGTGAATAAAATGATAATGGATTACCAGAAGGGGAATATCTTATCCACTATATTAAGACAGGGTGTTTATGGTTAGTATGATACATATACTAGTATGATATGTATTTAATTACTTTTATTTGGGTGTTGACGGAAGCATCTGGAAAACAGACCAGTGCTGTGCTTGTCATGGTAACAAGGGTGTCAGGTACTTTGGACCCTGGTGATGTCCACTTGGTAACCGCACCCTTGTGATTATGTTTTGTGATACAATGAGCCATAACTATTACCCTTCTTTAGGATATTTTACACATTGTAAGGAAAACTATATATGTAGATATTGAATAATTTGGGGTTTATAATAATTGTCATGTTAAGATAAGATCCTAAGAGGTGATTTGTAACTAATGTTCCATACACACTAGGGATAACAAGGGTTGGTTTACAAGGATTGGAATTTCTGAAGTGATTTGTGGTGATGTAGTTTTTATAGCTTTAGCTAAAATGAATCGAATGTACAATTACTATATAAACGAAATCTTTTAGGTATGTGATCACCACACAGCCACACCCCTGAATGACTCACATAACGCGCGACACCCTCTGACAGGGTTGACGGCCTCATTAATCCTGTTTGGACCAATAAAAGCCTGCACGTCCTTGCAGAGTGTGATTCCCCAAATTCACTAACTCATGTGAAGGGCCTGGCTTTGTGTGCTGCCCGACTTAACACAGAACCAGAATCCACTTCACTGATACAAACATCTTAATGTACGGCTACCAACTCAACGGCTGCACACACAGAACAACTCTTCTATAACCGAGGGAACACATTTCCCTTAGAGCTAGGCCACACTAGTGCATCTTTCTTTGCGTTTGCGCATGTCGATTGCCTTGCAATCGAGGCAACACATGCGATGTCTTTCCTTCCGTTTGTGATAACCAATTGAATGCGATTTCTGTATATCAAAAGGAGAAATTGCATGCGCAAACGCCAGAAAAGTTCACACAATTGCGCAACATTGTGCGGCGTAAGTGTTGGCCGTGCCTTACGGTCTGTAGAACATTACAATTTGCTCCTGGAAGGTTTTAATATTAACCCTGGAAAGACTGTGTTACTATTGGTGTATGAAACCACATTTTTTTTTGCGTGATTGCATATAAAGAAATTTAAACAGACCTCCTGGAATGTGACCCACGCCCCAGATATTGCTGTCACGGCCAAGCCCCCAAATATCACAGTCACGCTCATACCCCAACCATCAAGGCAGCGCGGCCCCCCCCCCCAGAGAAAAGATATCTGCCTGCATTGCAACCATGACCTAATGATGTGACCACGCTATAGATATTGTGGTCCATCCCCAAAACATTATGGTCCCACCCCATCCTCATGGCCACACCCCCAAACATCCCAGTCCTGTTCCTGAATCATACCCACATACCAACATCCTGTCCATAGGCCCCCAAACATCACCGGCACATCCCGCAACAACACAACACCCACACCCCTAAATAGCACACCCATGCCCACGCTTTGATACAGCATGGCCATCCCCCAAATATCGCTGACCACTAAATTTCACGTCCAAGCTCCTGGACACTACAAACATCACAACACGACCCAGACACAACCCCTAAATGCCATGCCCCCACCCACGCAATCGCACCCTATTACAACCGGGACGTTTGGGGGGTATGGTACATGAATTACACATGCTTCCCTGACTTAAGCACCAGACACACACTGCCACATTCACACACTTCACATACAGTTACAACACTAAAAGAACAAAGATATCCGGCACTTGAGCAAGATAAAAGTGTTAAGTGCAACAAGGGACATCGCTAACAACTTTTGCATAAATTTGAGCAACTCTTAACAAACTCACAACCTCAACATCGCAACAGATGAAGCCCGTCTTTAACAACACAGCAAAGAGTACATGATCAGGACACTGACTCCCGTCATTCGCCAAGTGCTGCGTATTCAGTTGCACTTACATGTTTTCCAATGGCTATTCCATGTAAGCAATGTTCATGAGATAGGTTCACACCACATTTGTTAATAAAAATTTATGCTCCAAGTGGAAACTATAACGTTGTATATGTAGGTTTAGTACAGCAGTTTCATGTTTTCCTGATTGAAATAAAACTGTCTTTGTTTGAATTCAAATATCTTTTTTTAGTTTATTTTGTAGTAATGATTTTAAAAACTTCAAAATAGAGTCGACATTTCTTCGTGAAATGAGAGCGAGTGTAGGCGCTACCAACTTTCCTAATGATCTTTATCAATAAGAAAATGAGGCTTCTAAGGTGTAGAATGGGACAATAATATTTATTCATTTAGCTTAAAGACCCAAATTACTGTTCTTTCTTCGTTTTACTATTCCGCTTTTTTGACGTTTTCCTTCTCACAGTTTTTTTGAGTTAGACACAAACTGGTGGCAACCTGTATTACACACCTACTGAACTAACCCTTCCATTCCGTGGTAGCCATACTTAAAGTCTATCAAGCTAAAATTCAAAAAACAATTTAAACTACAATCTCACCCCCCCCCCCCCCAACCGTATACAGGTAAAGACCACCCCTACCCTTCATTCATGTGCCATCATATTTCAAGGGTAACTAAAGTAAAAAAAATACATTTTGACTCAATAATCAAAAACGGTTGTTTTTGAACAGCCGCAAACTGATAAAGTTCACACACCTAGCCTTTCATAGGTCCTGGTGGCAGCCTATCTTAAAGATTAACTAAAGCCAAATATATATTTGTAAACCAATCATTCAAAAGTGTTGTTTTAAAACCCCACCTGATACAGGTGCACACCATAACCTTCCATTCTTTTGGTAGCCATATTTTAAAAGGTATCAAAGTCAAAATAAACTTTGACCAATTATCAAAAAGGTTTATTTTTTTAACCCTAACCTGAACACAGGTAAACACCCTTACCCTTTCATTCATGTGGCAGCCATACACTAAGGGTAACCACGTCAAAAATAAATTTTGACCAATCATCAAAAAGGTTATTTTTAACCACCCTACCTACACTGGTAAAACCACCTACCCTTTTATTTGGTGCTGTAATTAATGTCAAGGGTAACTAAAGTCAAAAATGAATTTTGACCAATTATTAAACAGTTTGTTTTTTAACCCTATACCTGAACACGTACCACACCTACTGATCTTACCCTTGTATGTATGTATTATCTTCATTTCTAAAGTGCCCTTGGGATGCAGTACTGTACGTATTACAAGACAATAAAGTCATCCACAGGGGGATAAATACATAGATGATTTCAGTTACATTAATATATACTTATATAAATGAAGTGCTAGGGCGCTTTTGCCACAAGATGTAATCATAGGTCCCTGCCCCGTAACTTACAATCTAGTTAGGTGGTACATACACGATACATGGATGGGGTATATGCTGGAGTGAGACGTATGCAGTGCCTTCCATTCTTGTGGTAGCCACACTTAAAGAGTAACTAAAGTTCAAAAAACAATCATCAATAAGTTTTGGTTTTTTAACCCTCCCCACCTGATACAGGTAAACACACCTGTCCTTTTATGTTGTAATAGCTTATATCAAGTGTAACTAAAGTCAAAAATATATATGTTTGAGCCATCATCAAGTTTTTTTTTTTAACCCAACCCAACCTGAACAGGAAAAAAAAAATAAGTAACCACCTGCCTTTTATTGTTGTGATAGCCATTCCTCCAAGGGTAACGAAGTCACAAAAATTATTTGACCAATCTCAAAGTTTATTTTTTTTGTTTTTTTTTTTAACCCCCCACCCTGATACGGTAATACACCTACCCTTTTTTTTGCTGTGGATGCATTCTTAAAGGCTAACTAAAGAAAATATGTTTTTTTACCATGATAAAACAGTTTATTTTTTTACCCCACCCTGTATACATAACACACCTACTCTTTCATTTCTTGTGGTAGCTAACTAAAGGGTAACTAGTCAATAACAAAATTATACCATACATCAAAAGTTTGTTTTTTTAACCACCCAACCTGACACAGGTAAACACACCTCCCTTTTATTCCTTGGTAGCCATTTAACTAAAGTTTACAAAAAAATCACATTAATCAAAAAAGTTTATTTTTTTTATCCCCAAGCCAGTGCAAGGAAGATTTTATTGTTTTAAAGATTATATTTAAGCTTTCCCTTTCTAACAATTAGGCCTGTAAAGCGAGTTATAAAGGTGACTTGTTTAGTGAAGATTTTAGGGAAGACTGTGATATTGAATTCATAGGGATACTGTATTAGACTGTTGGGTACTGATTAGCAAGATTATAGAAGTGAATGTATATAGCAAGATAAATTATCTACATTTATCCAATTAGGTCACACTTAGATTTAAATCCCATGTATTGTATTTTACTGTTTTAAATTAGGCCTATTAACGCCTCCCTAATGGCATTCTATAATCTTTATCCATTAAAGGGCAACTGAAGCCACAAATAACACTGAACCAGATAGCAGAACCCTTATATAGAAACCATATCTTGTGCCTTACCCTCTCATTTTGATACAGGGCGCTGGTGATGACTTTACCTAAATAACATATGGTTTTGTGCTTTACTTCCAGCATTCTAGTATCAGAACAGTTTAAGTCAATGACCATTCTGTTCTGTCACATGCTCAGTCCTAGCTATGGCACAAACTTGTTACAGTTTGGTCACACCAAACATTAATAATCTCTAGCCAATCCCATTTACAGGACAGATAAGCAAGGAACATTGTGACTGAGGACAGGGGGTGTGGTCTGACACTGCCCTACACACAGATATTACGTTCATCCAGTTCTAACAGGCTTTGATTTACTTTACAGAGTTTACGAAAGTGGCTTTTATGTTTATTGGGTGTTTTTAGGGGGGTGTTTTCATATGCTGAAGTATATAAAATTGGGTTTAGTTCTCCTTTAATACCACTCCTACTATAGGGCTAGTGTCTTTTGGATTATTTTCATGCTTTTTCTTATTTAGAATCCCCAGCATGGTATTTCAGGAGAAAGATAAATTTTCCAATGAGGAGATACCAATGTGAGGAAATTACCCTGAAAAGAAAGGCCTTTCCGTTGGAAGAGATGCAAGAGACGGTCAAGAAAATCTTTCCTTTGTAATCCTGTAAAGGACTTTGTTCCAAGAAAACAAAGCAAAGGAAGTAGAGGAAAGATCAGGTACGATTTCAAGGATGTTAAATAAATATAATTATATAACATAGTGTTCTATAGTTAGATGAACTATATATAGGGGATGAACAAGACTGTGACAACTCCAGGTACAATATTGGGGGAATCAGGTCTGTGTTACCTCTTATTATTTTCTGTATTACTAGTGATAACATCACAAACCACACAACGTTACACATGAACCAATCACTGTACCATCCTGGTACTGAAGGTTCTACAACTAACTTTCTGACTGGATTTTATAATATTTTATCTCATGACATTGATTCCTTTATTTTTCGCAGATTTAATTAATCAACATCTGGAAATCAATGATTCTGTTTCCTCCACCTGTGGTCATATCGATATAATCATTTAAAGAATAAGGGAAACTAGCACTAAGGACAGTCAGCAATTTACTATTCCGGGAGTTTCCATGATGAGGCCTTCCATGGTAATACAATTGCTCCACTGATACAACGGAACCCAGTTAAGGATCTTGTAAATGTTCTGGTAATAAGCCATAAAATATCACAGAAAACAGTTGGGTTGGAAAAAGAAGTGGTCCATTTTCTTTTACTTTAAAACAACAGTTTTTCTTTTTTAAAAAATGTGTAGAAATGATCGTGGTGGCCAAAGGTATTGGGGGGTCTGCCAGTTGGGGGAATATTTTCTTATATACTCATTCCGTATATGACATAGCTAAGCGATTATTGTAAGAATGATATTCCACTGCTGCTTCCATTATAATTTGAACCTCCTATGTATATACTGTATAAGATACCACCTCTTCAATGTTGTTATAAATAGGATGTGTTATTGGTATTATAAAACACTTGAATATTGTTTAGGGTTTTTTTTGTTGGTAGTGACATGGTGTAAATACACTTACTATTATAGGGACCGTTAAATCCTAAATTTATTTTACCAAGTCTTGTTTAATTAGACTCTCCATAGCAAACCTTAAACATACAATACTTAGTCTAATGACTAATTAGAAATATTTTCAGGATCAGTCCTTGTTGTAGAACTTGAAGAAATAACCATTTGCTACTGTACACTCCTAACAAATACTGTATGGAAATGATTAAATTATTGTAAGTGTTTTAAAATACTAATAATATATCTGGTAACACTTATAAATATTATATAAATAAATTATGACTAACCCCACCCAAAGATAAACCTCCATAGAACCACAAACATGTGTGTTGATAATTATTTCTGAATGACTTATTATTTTTGCATTAAATTTTATATAGGTAGGACCCATATACAAATAGTGGTAGCAATGAGCGAGAATTATCCAGTTCCTTTACAAGTGGAGGAAGTGATAAATCTCCAGGTATAATATAGGACCTTTGATCTATTAACACATTGCTGTATAATATTGTAATCAATATATAATGTAAACACACACACATACATACATCACAAGTGCCCCATATAAATGTCATAGATTATAAACTTTTGGGAGGTATTTATTAATTGTTTTCTTATAAACTGTAAATACTGGCATATAAGCATAAGGTGCCATTAATTTCACGGAGATTTTATTATATATCAATTTTTATACATGTTTTCTCACTCTAATGGCTAGAGGCTTCAACTTATAGTTATTCAATATCATATTGTTAGAATGTCATAACAGTTCTTTGTAAATATATCTGGTTATTCTGCAGTATTCGATATATGGGACTGTTACATACATATTAATAACCATATTTATTGTTTTGGTAGAGTGCCCTCCCCATAAGTAAAATTAAGTCCAATGGCAGAGGAGAATAATATAACATTGGAAAGCTCGCGCCTTTGTAAACTGTGTAATGTTAAACAGAATTTGTAACTCCTTTGGGATAACCAATATCAATAATGTGGTTTTAAATGACTTCTGCGACTTTGATTGATGAGGACCACATTGTTCATAGAGAATTGTACCGTATTAGAATAAAAATAAAAGATATCTTAGAATTGATGAAGAGACATCTTGGATCTAAAATAATACTTTTATTGGCTAACTAAATAAGTTGAAATGCAAGCTTTTCCAAACACTTGTTATGTTTTGTCCCCATGGACCAATTATTGTTTAATTCTTGATTCTTCCCTTTCAGTAACTAATCCAACCCTGAATTATTTTCCATGGGCTTACATTCTGTCGAGTTGGCTATGGAAGGATCCATGGCAGGTAAGTTTATTCAGACAAGTAAAAAGAATGTTATAAAAAAAAGTTATTCAGGGCAAGGCCACACTGCAACGCAAACACAATCGCACCATGAATCGCATGCAATTTTATGTGGGTTTTGTTGCGTTTGCGCATCGTTTTGTGCTTAGTATTGAAAAAATGCTTGCGATTGTGGGTTTTAAATGTAGAACCAAACGCATCTGCAACGCACACCGAAAACCGTTTTTCAGTGCGTTGCCCCGCGTTTTCAATGATATTAAAAAAAGGCACAACATAAACGCAAAAAAAGGTACAGTTTGGCCTAGCCCTCAGTCATTAATTATAATAATCCTTTTTTAACTTAACAAGTGTAATTTTATGAAATTTTTCTTTCCAGGTTGCCCTTGCAAATATGAAGGAAAACATACCAATGTGGCCTTGAAGACTGCAGATATAAGGACAAATATATCCTAGAATGGTCAGTGAAATGATTTCTATTGACAGTGTGATTTTGGTTAGGGCCAATGACCATTTTCCAGGACAATTTATTATTGTTACTGTATAGATTATCCATAGAAATAGAGATTTTATATCTAATTTATGTTATTATTAATTAACTATATTTGGTATATTTTTTATTTTTGAAACGAGAAGAAAATCCTGGAATTGAACCAGAGTAATAAAAGCCGATTTTGCCATCGGATTAGTGAAATCCTTCTTATCAAAATGAGGATTATATAGCGATGGAGTTTCTTTCTATGGGGGACCTGGCAAAATGCTGGAAAATCGTCCCCTTTTAAATAGAACAGCTGTGTGAGTATTATATGTTGGGGACCTTATGGCATTAACTTATAATTATTATGAAATAATTAATAATTAGTATAAAATTATAGATTTTATATAAACCAGCCTGTAAGTGATGTAAACGCCTCGTTTATAGGGTTTGGTAGAGAAATAGCCCACTCAGTTCACATTAGAAACATCCTCATGGCTATACTGTGTCCTGTAACAGCACCACCCAAACCCAGAGTATTATGGGAAGAATGGGTACAGTGACAATACCTTGGCTGTGTAACATACAATTATTTTGTTATTGGTAACGATTGTCTGTTTCTAAATGTGAGTTTATTTAAATATCTGCAGATTTATCGCTTCCTGCATTGTACTCGGTGTTCAATATTTACACGACCATAAGATCGTACCACCTGGTAATGTTTATATGTTTGGAAAATTCTATTATTATTATGAATGAAGAGGATTGAAATAGTTAAAGTTAAAGTTATTACACATTAAAGGAGCAGTTAATAGATTTCTACTAGAATGTACCTCATTTAATACGGTTTATTATTTACTTAATGCTATTTTCATTTTTTTTCCCCAGAAATCTAAAGCCAACGAATATATTGATAGATCAATTTGGATTCCCCAAAATATCAGATTTTGGATTGAGTGTCGAAGGTACTTTACATAGAACATTATCTGTTTATAGTTCAGTGGTCCATCTGTTTTACAGCCAACCATCACCCATATGGCAGTGTCTGTAACAACTTCATTACCAGTAATAACCACCGTAACAGACGTCTTTATGTTAACTTTAAATGTTTTGTTTCCATTGAAGAATCGACTTTGGGGATGAAATGTGCGGAGAATGCGGAACCCCACAGTACAGAGCCCCAGAAATGTTGAAAGGTGCCCCTACACCGATCCATTGACTGGGTGGGCTGTAGGCTTATTATTTATGATGATGGTCTGTGATGTAAGTACGCAAACATTAATATTCCTGGAAATTCTCTGTCTTGCTATAGGTATCCACCCCTGTATGTAGCTTTGTACCTTATCAATAGTAACCTTGGCAGTTGGTCTTTCATTTTCCTCTCCTGTTTTCTTTTCAATCCTTTCCTTTATAGCCTGTAATGAAAATACTATTTGGCTACTTAGATCATTGATGTGAATACTAGAAACTGATTAATAGTGAATAGAGGAAGGGAACTGTTTATAAAGCCACCGATTTATTTAAGGTATCGATACTGAGCTCTCTTAGGCCTTTGCCTTACTATGGTAACACCGTGCCTTTATTTATATGGCCCATAATTATTATCGTTTTTGTGTTTATTTCATCCTGTCAGTTTTTACATTACAAGATAATGTTTTACTTACTTTTATATTTTATATTTTTCTATTTCTTTAGTTTCCATTTCATGGAAAAACAGAGGAAGAGGTAAAAGATGAAATTTGAATAAAGAGCCAAGGTTTCCCGTGAAAATTAATGTCCCAACTAGAATTTTAGTTGTTCAAAGTAAGTAGACAGTTCCATGTGAGAAAGAGCTAGATGTGGCAGTTTGTATTTGTTAGAATATGATGGAAAATTCCTGATAGATACCAGTGGTAACATCCAGCCTGAACTGGGACATTGGGCTGGTCCATTTCACTAAGGTTGGGTGCAGTCTTTCTGTCAAATCGACATCTCTTTGCTACTATAAATATTAAAAGGTATTACCAATCATCTATTGAGGGTGTCCAACTATTGAGGGTAACAATGAATTTTTCTTTTGTAGCTTTTGATAAAAACGACAAGAACGCCTGAGCAAACAAGCGGGAGCCCAGAGATTATGGAATCCGAGTTCTTCAATGTAAGTTTATTGCAGACACTTTTAGTTGAGTCTAAGGAATTCAAGGAATCTGTGGATCAGCCATTCACAAATAGGGACATAGGGATTGGGGTTTGTGTTTAAAACTGATTTTGTTTATTTCCTGTTACATAGAGAATTGACTGGGCTAAACTGAAGAACGGGACCCTTGTACCCCCAACAACCTTTTTATACCGAGGAGTCTGTTAATTAAAACAAAAAACAGCAAACGAGAAAAAAAACAAATAATAATAAGTATTTAAGACTTTTGAAAGCCGTTGATAAGATATAAGATGCTGAAGACTGAAGAACTTGTATAAAGGATATCCATTTACAATCCATGTGTTGGCCATGTATAAAGAATTGAATTGAATCAAAATGTCCTCCAAGATGCACTTTCTCCCAACAATGCAGCTGCAGTTGGTGATGACCTGGTGATTTTCCCACATGATGGACACAAGGCAAATATTATACAAGCAGAATGCCACAAATACTAATAGATCTAGTAGATCCGGGATTTTTTTCCGATTGCCATTTGGAGTCAGGAAGAATTTTCCCCCATTTTTTTTTGTTTTTTGGTTTTCGCCTTCCTTTGAATTGAATGCACCAAATATCCAAGAATTGATCAGCATCATTCGGGACTTGACCCAGAAGCCAACCATGGGCAGAAGTGAATTGAGATGTTTGGAGAAGAACATTCGCTGTATTGACAGTGAATATTGAATATAAAATATTGATTGTTTGTTAAATTGTGTTTTGTTGTTATAAAATCCTTTTGAACTAGGAAATGTTTATAATTTGTTTTTCTGCACATTTCTAGAACTTAGAAAATAATCCCTTCTACTTGTTGTCTAATGGCTTCTAGATTGTGTATTAGCTTATTACTCTGGTTTATTAGAGATGGTCGGATGTCCTGCCGAGAAGACAAGTTACCGGTATTTTTAACTATAACCCCTGTTATATCTCCCTCAGACCTCTTCTAGTCACTTTTAGTAGTATGCATCAGAAGTAGGCTAAAAAGATTGCCTGAAATGGAACACCAGTGGCTCAAAAAAGAAGAGACGTCTTGGTAATTTTCTACGATGCCATTGCATTTTATTGAATGCCATCATCCTATCATTTTAAAAGCTTACCACAACTTGGTGCCAAAACCAAGGAATTTGTAGATATTTTAAGCATTGTCCCTTTTTATTGAAGCAGGGCCTTTGTTACTAATAGAGCCACTGTAGCTCATAATCAATTTATGTTCTTTTAAAAAAACTCATCAAATCATTACAAGGACATATCTACAGTTCCTGTCACAGTCCACGGGGACCCCTATCAAATTCTCTAGGACCCCCAGGGGTCCAGGCCTCTGTTAAGAACACGGACTAGAGAGTTTCCAATTAAGCGGTTTGTAATGCTGTTCTTCTGTATTTTTTTACATTTTTCTTCAAAAAAATGTCTTCAAATCCCTTTTATCAAGACGTTGTAGAGACTAATAGTAGTTCTCATTTGACAACGCAACCAATATTTTGGTTGATAGTGCTGCAATATTATAGAATTAACCACACTTTTCCGCGTTAAACTACTTTGTGTTGTCCCTGTAGCTGTCAATGATGCACACTGGCTGGTAAATATTGGCAGGGACAAGCAATTTTTCATCTGGATTCTATATTAGTGTGGAGATGTCTGTATAGACAATAATGTGCATTGAGACATTGAAATACTGGGTCTAGGGGGTGTGGTCCCAAAGGTGACATACTCCAAGCTCTCTGAAGACTACACTGGCTTTGAAGTTGTACGGGCAAAACATGGAAACATTCTTAGTTATAACTTTATATAATATGTACAAGCAACTTTCCTAGATGTATCTTATAATGTATAGGTGTTTTTAGTACAATGTTAATAAACTCCATTCTATTCTATAATCTGGAATGTGAAAAGATTATTTTTATTCATACGGTACTTTGCATTCTCAGGGGGGTTACAAATGTGGAAATGTGGGAAAAATTGCGGCGGAAAGTTAATAGCCTTTATAATTATGCCCCTTAGTCTGCTTTGGTCAAATGTTTAGAAAATGTGCCTTTATCCATTTTTGTTTGTTTTTTGTTAATCCATTAACAGAGAAATTTTTAGATTTGTTTATATCTTTACCAATGTTATCAATATTTTTCATATGGTCTTCTACAAGTTTAATTAACTTCTCTATTTTAATTGTTCTATTCTTTTCCTATTTGAAGCAATCCTTGAGGAGATCATTTTAGCTTCCAGTCCACAGTGCAGTTTCAACTAGGCTTTTTTATTTTATAAACTGCTTTACAGGGTTTTGTTATTTACTTCTTCTACATTCATTATCCCCAAACCTCCCTCAGTAACACTAGGCTTGAAGAGCCAGTCCAAAGGCACACTAATTTTTTTTTGGTTTCCAAATTTTTATTCAATGTATAAAATTCATATCATTTCACAGATATAAATAATTGTCATGTAGTAAATTTTACAATTGAGTAGTCGTGCTGAGAAATACATAATAACTTTTAACATTTTATAATTTTTAACAGATTATTTTGTCACCGAGGTCCGCAATGCGGGCCTCACCGTTTGAAGTACTAGGTGTCTTTCCTGTTTTTTCAATTAATCTATTCTCTAAGGAGAAGAACACATGGGCCTATTTTTCCTCATATAGAAAGTTTCTGTCTCCTCTTCGTTTTTGCGCCTAGTTATTAGGTGCATATGCTCAGTTTAACCCTTTTCAGTATTGACTCATTTATTTGTAGGTTATGATGGCTGGGGTTCATTGGTAGCTTGTTAGCCATCAGTGAATGTCTACAAGAGTTGATATCTAGAGTTGCTTGTGAAGGTTCTCATTCATCCATGTCATGGTATATCTGTTGTATCATTTAGATCAACTGACTTGAAGTTTAGTTCTTGGAGACATTTTGCTAGTCATCCGACTGGGCTTCTCATTCAGAATGACTTGTACAAGAATCTGTGGCAATTATGTACCCTGGAAAATCCCAATTAGCATATCACAGCCAAGTGTTAAGGGCGTGATTGGATATGGCTAGAGCTATTATGGACGCCCAGAGTAAGGTGTCAAAACCTCAAAATTCACTGGAATTAAATTCACATTCAATGGAGCCAAATAGAACTCCCATTTTTGGACCTACTTATTCAAAAAGTTGGTAACAAGTTAAAATAAATACGTATCGTAAACTTACATTACAGCAGGAATTGTCTTTTGAGAGCCCAAAGCATGCACCCATCCTCATTATTAAGAGGTATCCCAATTGGTCAGTATCTTCGAATTAGAAGAAACTGTATGGATATCAACAATTTTGAAAGGGCTGCGAAGGAATTACAGACAAGATTCTTCTTCGTGGGTATCCGCAACAGTGGCTCAAAATGCATATAAACGAGCAAAATTCAGTAAAAGGTCCGATCTTCTGTTCGGCATAAAAGAGTAGTTGCTGAGCATAACCTCATCAGACCTTACTTCACTACAACAGTGACCTGGCACTGGATCAAAGCTACACTTGATAAATATTGGTACATCCTGAGTAATGATCGGATTTGAAAGATAAAATAAGTAAGAAAGCAACAATAACGCGAGAAAAGCCCCAACTATAGGGCAAAAATTGGTACATAGCTTCCATGCGACAAATGATGCTACTTGGCGTAACAAAATCAGTGTGTATCACAAAAATGTGGACATTGTAAGCATGTAAATTTATGTGTAAAAAAACCCAGTTTACATTCGGGAAAAAAGGAATTATGCAATTAAACATTTATTAATTGTAAAACGAAGTGAGTAATATATGCTCTGGAATGTCCCTGTAAAAAATTTATATAGAAAAACAATAAGACCATTAGCAACTCGAATACTAGAACATGTCAGAACTATTATCCACAAAAATCCTGAAGTTCGTAGCCAGACATTTTGAAGCACCCATCATGCGAACCCCGATGACTAAAAGCATGGGGCATTGAAAAAGTACCCATACAAAAAGAGGAGGAATTGGGGATAACTCTATCTTGCGGAAAGAGGCCCGCTGGATTTTTAAACCCATCTAAAGGGTGGTGGGAGTCAAACATCAAATACTGATCTGTGTGTGTTGGTTTTCTGTAAACCTCTACTTCCAGTTTACCATTTTCCTTAACTTCTACCAAGCAGTCCAAGAAAGCCAGTTTGTTGTTTTGTACCTCTTCCCTTGTGAATTTAATGTTTTGGTCCACCGCATTAATGTGTTCTGTGAAAGCTTGTACTTCCTTCTGGTGGATTTTAACCCAGGTGTCATCAACATATCTGAACCAGTGGCTGGGTGCTATGCCCTTAAAGGTATTAAGCGCCTGTGTTTCTACCTCCTCCATGTAAAGGTTGGCCACAATGGGTGAAACTGGAGATCCCATAGCACATCCATGTTTTTGCTTATAGAACTTATCCCTGTATTTGAAATAGGTGGTATTCAGGCACAAGTCCAACAAGGAACACACCTGTTCTGGGTTGAGATCATTTCTGCTGGTAAGAGTGCTGTCTTGGCCCAGCCGTTTTCTCACCATGTCAACAGCCTCCTTGGTGGGTATACAAGTGAAGAGAGATGTCACATCATAGGACACCATAGTTTCTTCTACACCGAGTACTATATCTTCAATCTTGTTGGTGAAATCCTGAGAGTTCTGGATGTGATGCTTAGAACTTCCCACCAAAGGTCCTAAGATGTTAGCTAGATATTTTGCCACCTTGTATGTTACCGAGTTGATGCTGCTGACTATAGGTCTTAGTGGGGCCCCTTCCTTATGTATCTTTGGGAGTCCATATATGCATGGATGTGCCTCACCAGGGTAGAGGCGATGATACATTGCTCGGTCAATGGCTTTATCCTTTTGAAGCTGTTGTAGTAAGTCTATGACTCTTTTCTTGTAACGGCTGGTGGGATCCCTTGTTAAAGCCTCCTATGTGTTGTTATCGGCCAGGAGCATGGTCACCTTATTTGATTCGAATTGACCGTAACCCTCGAATGTAGCTTGCACAAAAGCCGACAATTGCCCGCTCGTGTTTAAGAAGTGTTTAAAAAAGTTTTGGTGATAGTGACATGTTCCCCGGACCATTTCCCAGTTGCCACAGCCATTTACAGTAAGTTACAATTGTTAGTTTAGCTGTAAACCACCCAGACTTTTCGAACTATCACTCCCCTATTGACTTTAATGGGTCTGAATTAGAGTAGATGAAATCTAATTGTAAAGGATCCACCCACACAGACTGATTCTGCCTTTCTAGGTTCCCAAATGAAAAAAATCCTGAAAATGTAACAATTTGATTTAAGAAGTATACACAATATTGTATTGGACAGGGAAGTATTACTTCCAGCTCTTGGATCATACAGGTAGGAGAGTCGATTCATATGCATTATTATTGGGCATGCCCATGTAATATACCAAAAGTCTGCTGGTGTTTGGTAGCATTTAGAGATGGCCAAAACTCACCAGTTTCATTCCATTTTCGGATTCCCAGATCTCGGGAAAATCCGAAAACGGAATGAATTTTCAATTATAATCGAATGTTCAAGGCTATTTTGAAAATAGCTTTAAACGTTCGATAATTATAGAAAATAGTATCCGAAGTACCGAAATTCGGATGATCCGTCCGGATTCGGAGTGTGATGTTATATATTCCTAGTGATTGGTGAAGAATGTAAAACTGGATTCATTTATTTGGGGCTGTTGGTGAGACAAATGTGTGTGATTCTTTCCAGTTTTCCTCTGTAATGAAGGGAATGTACTGTGTTCATTTCTCAAGTATTTTAGGGGTATCGTATTTGAATGATTGCAGTTTGATGATTTGAGTGATGCAGCAGTTTGAAAAAAAGTCTGGAAATGAGTTGCCTGCCATCAAGTTGTTTGAAATTCTGATATTAAAGGGAAAATGTGCATGCCCTTCCTTTGCCCCTTTTCTTGTAGGCCACTTGGTCCTGCCCACTCATGGCCCCTCCCCCTCTCATGCCTCAGACCCATACCCCTCTTACAGAAAACTGTGAAATAGCCATTTCAGGTAGTCAGAATCAGGCAGTTTTAAACTTTCTCTCCGCCTCTACCGGAAAAAGGCTTTTTTCACACAGATTTCTGTGTGGCAGGGGGGCATGGGTTTGAGGTGCGAGTGGGGGAGGGGTCACGGGACTCACTAGTGGCCTGTAAGTGGGATGGGCCATGAGGAGGGTAGGGGCTGTAAATTCACTTTCCTTTTCATCTGGTATCTTCACAATCAAGGGAAGGGGAGGGACGTATGGTGTTCTTCACGCACACACTGTGTAGTCTGAAGCTTTTCTCGATGGCGGTGAGGGGGAGGAGAAGCCTTTGGAATGTCATGTTTCATCAATCCACCCCTTAACTTTCTAATTAGAGATTTCTTTATATCTTGGGCTGTACAGCATCTTGACCTTTCATCAAAAAACTACTTGTGTGGAGACAACAGTTCCCATTTTAGCAATGTTGTAATTGCAAGTATCTAAAGTATTAAGTACCTGGAATTGCTGTTTAAAGGGCAAGTCCAGCCCTAAAATGAAAACTTACATACAGGTAAATCACCCCCCAAAACCCTAAACGGTAATAATTTGAAATCTGAAATATATAAATCTAACCTGAAATCCTGCACAATGTCCTGTTTCCCCTGTTTCTGCTTCCTGGTTCTTCCAACAGCCCCCGTGCATCACTGTCGCCTCATTAGCGAGACGGTCCTGGGCTTCATAATCATCAAAGATGTGTCCTTTTTCCTTAAGATACAGTTACACTGCGGAGTCCCGGGTTAATTGGCTAATTGGAACTTTCCAGGGTACTTAATTGCTAACAGATTCTTGTACAAGCCAGTTGGATGACTAGCGAAAAGTCTTCAAGAACTAAACTTTAAGTCCAGTTGATCTAACTGGTTCCTACAAGTATACCATGACTAGGGATGGACTAGAACTCGAACTTGAACCCGAGTTCAGACGAACTCGAACTATTCTAACTAGTTCGGGTTCCAAGTAGTTTGATTTTCCGGACTCGCAGGACTTTTTTCGAAAATCCTCGAACATTTGAGAATTCTCGAATGTACGCTGATCTTCGAACATTCGGCAGGCCTCGAATGGCTGCTTCCGAAAACCCCCGAACGCACGAAGATTCCTGAAAGGGGCCGCTCGCAGACTGCCGAACGGCCAACAATCAAAAACAATAGCAAGTACATCTTTTCCTTGTAATTCCTCTTTATGATAATAGTTCAGTATATCAACATGGGTGTCCTATTGCTTAAAGTCCTCACACTAAGGCCAAGGCCACACTACAATGCACAAAATTACGAGTGATTTCTGTGCGTTCGTGCAAGTTGTTTCGCGTTTGCGCATGCGGTTTCGCTATTTACAAAGATAAAACATATGCGATTGCGCGAAAAAATGGTTGAACACAAAACGCAAATCGTGGGCGCAATCGCAAGCACAAAACAACCTGGTGTGGCCCAGCCCTAAAGATGTGTTAAAAGTAGAGATGTCTAAACTAGACGATTTTGAAAATTACCGGTGAATTAGACACTGAAAGTTTTAGTTCTGATGGTAACATTATGTTGTCAAAACTGGTAATTTAGGCACAAAACCAGTTTGGTGAATAAAGGTTGTACACGTATATTAGGAGATCCGCATGGCCGGTCGGGGACGAGTAAGTGCACGGCATGATTATCGCCCGAAACGATTGTATTGGCACGGGTGGGTTTCTCTGCTGTATTGGCAGAGGTGGGTTCCTCTGCTGTATTGGCACAGGTGGGTTCCTCTGCTGTATTGGCACGGGCTCTGCTGTATTGGCACAGGTGGGTTCCTCTGCTGTATTGGCACGGGCGGGTTCCTCTGCTGTATTGGCACAGGTGGGTTCCTCTGCTGTATTGGCACAGCTGGGTTCCTCTGCTGTATTGGCACAGGTGGGTTCCTCTGCTGTATTGGCACAGTATTTTAATTGTTCTATTCTTTTTCCTATTTGAAGCAATCCTTGAGGAGATCATTTTATCTTCCAGTCAGCAGTGCAGTTTCAACTAGGCTTTTTTATTATATAAAACTGCTTTACAGGGTTTTGTTTGATTTACTTCTTCTACATTCATTATCCCCAAACCTCCCTCAGTAACACTAGGCTGAAGAGCCAGTCCAAAGGCACACTAATTTTTTTTTGGTTTCCAAAATTTTTATTCAATTGTAATAAAAATTCATACATTCACAGATATAAATATTGTCATGTAGTAAATTTTACAATTGAGTAGTCGGTGCTGATAAAATACATAATAACTTTTAACATTTTATAATTTTTAACAGATTATTTTGTCACCGAGGTCCGCATGCGGGCCTCACCCGTTTGAAGTACTAGGTGTCTTTCTGTTTTTCAATTAATCTATTCTCTAAGAGGAGAAGAACACATGGGCCTATTTTCCTCATATAGAAAGTTTCTGTCTCCTCTTCGTTTTTGCAGCTAGTTATTAGGTGCATATGCTCAGTTTAACCCTTTTCAGTATTGACTCATTTGATTTGTAGGTTATGAGTGGCTGGGGTTCAATTGGTAGCTTGTTAGCCATCAGGATGTCTACAGAGTTGATATCTAGAGTTGCTTGTGAAGGTTCTCATTCATCCAGGTCATGGTATATCTGTTGTATTCAATTAACTTGAGTTCCACAGTTTTTGGACTTCCTCACACTCCCACCAACAATTTTTAAGATCTGCTCTCTCTGGACATTCCCTGTAGCATAAATCAGAGGCACCAGGAAAGACTCTTGAAATTCTAGCTGGAGATAAATACCAATGATGTAGTATTTTAAAAAAAAAATCTTTGATAATTACATTAATAGAGCATTTTTTCAATGAGGAGAAAATATCTTCCAATTGTGTGTCATCCAGCGTCTCCCCTAGCCACCCCTCCCATTTAGTCATAAATGACAATTTCGGGTTATGTCTACTTTCATTGATCATACTATATATAGCTGAAATTTTCTTTTTACTATCTGAGGCTGAGTAGCAGAGTTTTTCAAAAGTTGTAAGCCCTTTGTTTATTTGGGATGCCAATATTCATTCTGTATAGTGGGCTTCTTGTTGGTATCATAACCAATCATTATAGGCGAGTGACCACTTTGTCCGAGTCTCTTCCCAAGGTAGGATTACATTGCCAGTCATCAGTGAAAGGCCCACTAATTTTAAAGGGACACTATACTGATGAAATTACTTTGCCTCATCTTAATCTATAATTGAATACATGTAAGTAGCACTCGCATTTTTCTATAGGAATTTTCAATTTTAACTGCAATTAATTAGCTTTTTAATAGTAAATTTCAGAGTTTGAAAATTTACAAAATCTACTTAATCCACAGATTTTAGAAACCAGCAAATTAAAACCGGGATTCATCACTATTTATTATCTGGTATAATATTTTAAATTGTATTATGTTTTAGGAACATTTACCCTAACTTAGAATTAGCTGATCATTTTTAATAGGAGCTTTACTTTACATTTCATACTTTAGGGTATTAACTAAGTGTATTAACCCTAATATAAACTATTTAAAAATATCAACAGGGGAAACCGCAGACACCAGAGATACTGACATTACCAGTATTTGGTAGGTTGCAGACACAGAATACTCAGAAATGATCAGTAAGATTTTAGACTACAGCTGTATTAAAGTGTTTGCTAAACCAGGCTGTAGATACCAACTGTACAACAAATGTTACTAAAATTCATTTTCCCAGACACAATCCACCTTAACTGACCTCGAGTTCATTTTTTAAACCTGATTTGTATTCAGTTTTCTTTATCATATTAGAGCGATAAAAGAAAAGCGGTTCATAATATGAAAGTTATTTCTAATTTCTTTCTGTAAAGAAGGATGTGTAACAATTTGATTTAAGAAGTATACACAATATTGTATTGGACAGGGAAGTTTTGGACCCCAATCCGCACCTCAGCCTCTCATCCAATAAGGGACGCGGCTGCCGGTTCCATCCCCTGCTTGCAGTTCTGTGCAAGCAGAGGGCCGGGACTGTGCGGCGATATTTCATGTTGTTTATTGGATTCTCCTCAAGGGAGGTTTTTTTTGCTCCCCCTATTAGACCACAGAGTGATCATGACATGGCTAACACAAACAGTGGATGAACAATAGCAAAGCTTCAAATATATATTTTAAATTAATTTTCTAATAATTTCTGGACTCACAAGAAAATGTTATCTATAATAAATAAATAAAAGCTAATTGCTTCAAACAGAAGCAGAATAAGTGATAAGCCTTGACTTACTAATAAAACAAATGGTTACAAGCATACTTGGCACATGATCATTTTTGCCATGTGAAGCTCCTATTAGAAAAAGATGCCCCGTTAGATCTAAGGAATTCAAAAATACATATTATTTCAAATCCTACAAGGTCATTAAATATAATACAAATTTTATCTGGTTTAAAATCTAAAAATATATTGTGGTGATATTTTTTCAGGAAAATATAATGAACAGAATATTAAAAGGGGGAAAAATTTTTTGGGGGAAAACATATTTTTTAAACCATTAATTTATATTACACTTACCTGGATATTCTGCATATTCTCTTTGATTTTGAAAAAAAAATGTTTTCAATCCATTTGTGCTGTGGTCAGTAGAGAGCTGAAAAAAAATGTTTTCAATCCATTTGTGCTGTGGTCAGTAGAGAGCTGCCATTTTCATTTTTGCAGTAGAAGCATTGTATTACTTACTGCACAGACAAATCACTGGACTGGTCATTGGAATGAGAAATACTTACTGCACAGACAAATCACTGGACTGGTCATTGGAATGAGAAAATATTCTTTTTCTATAAACCATACAGTGATTACTTACTGCACAGACAAATCACTGGACTGGTCATTGGAATGAGAAAATATTCTTTTTCTATAAACCATACAGTGATATGCTGGCACAGAACATTCTAAACGTTTAAACTATTCCATTCCTAAATTTCTACTGTAAGGCTAGACATACCTAGCTAAACTGCAACTCCATTTTGCCAATTGACAAATTGATGTTAAATCAATAAACTGATTGGTAGTCTGTTGACAACCTCCATAGTTGCTTGATGATGAGTTATTTAATGTTAAACTTGCAGCCATGACAGCATGGAGGATACAGTCAGGAGGACTGTACACTGTGCACTGCACATCCGCAAGTTTAACTGCGATCTGCATATGATGCGCATTGCTCTCTGGCATAGTGTGGACTTTGCTTTTATGTCTCTGATAATAGAGCACAGGGACCCACCAATTCCAATACAACAGAGGAACCCACCCATGCCAATACAGCAGAGGAACCCACCTGTGCCAATACAACAGAGGAACCCACCTGTGCAAATACAGCAGGAGAACCCATCTGTGCCAATACAGCAGCAGAACACTCCTGTGCCAATATAGCAGAGGAACCCACCCGTAACAATACATCAGAGGAACCCACCTGTGCCAATACAGCAGAGGAACCCAGCTGGGCCAATACAGCAGAGGAACCCACCTGTGCCAATACAGCAGAGGAACCCACCTGTGCCAATACAGCAGAGGAACCCACCTGTGCCAAAACAGCAGAGGAACCCACCCGTGCCAATACAGCAGAGGAACCCATTCGTGCCATCCAGCAGACCAGAGAGTGATTGTAATACGACAGGATATTCATCTTATAGTGAGTAGTTTAATTAAAATATCAGGTGGTTAATTGGTTTTAATTAGAGATGTGCCTAAAGGTTCGTACATACGTGTGAGCGCAGGTGCCGACCCACGACGCATGATGTGTATGAACGGCCGTTTCGGGCGATAATCATGCCGTGCACTTACTCGGCCCCGACCGGCCATGCGAATCTCCTAATGCACGTGTACAACCTTTATTCACCAAACTGGTTTTGTGCCCAAATTACCAGTTTTGACAACATAATGTTACCATCGGAACTAAAACTTTCAGTGTCTAATTTACCGGTAATTTTCAAAATCGTCTGGTTTAGACATCTCTAGTTTTAACACATCTTTAGGGCTGGGCCACACCAGGTTGTTTTGCGCTTGCAATTGCGCCCACGATTTTCGCTAAACCGGAAATCGCAGGAACGCGCATGCGATTGTGCACCCATTTGCGTTTTGTGTTCAACCATTTTTTCTCGCAATCGCATATGTTTTATCTTTTTAAATAGCGAAACCGCATGCGCAAACGCGAAACAACGTGCGCGAACGCACAGAAATCACTCGCGATTTTGTGCATTGTAGTGTGGCCTTGGCCTTAGTGTGAGGACTTTAAGCAATAGGACACCTATGTTGATATACTGAACTATTACCATAAAGAGGAATTACAAGGAAAAGATGTACTTGCTATTGTTTTTGATTGTTGGCCGTTCGGCAGTCTGCGAGCGGCCCCTTTCAGGAATCTTCGTGCATTCGGGGGTTTTCGGAAGCAGCCATTCAAGGCCTGCCAAACGTTCAATAATCAGCGTACATTCGAGAATTCTCAAATGTTTGAGGATTTCCCGCGAGTCCGGAAAATCAAAATAGTTGGAACCCGAACTAGTTAGAATAGTTCAAGTTCGTCTGAACTCGGGTTCAAGTTCGAGTTCTAGTCCATCCCTAGTCATGGTATATCTGTAGTAACCAGTTAGATCAACTGGACTTAAAGTTTAGTTCTTGAAGATGTTTCGCTAGTCATCCGACTGGCTTGTACAAGAATCTGTTGGCAATTAAATACCCTGGAAAGTTCCAATTAGCCAATTATCCTGGGACTCCGCAGTGTAACTGCATCTTAAGGAAAAAGGACACATCTTTGATGATTATAAAGCCCAGGGCCGTCTCGCTAATGAGGCGATTCCAGGTAGTTAATACTTTAGATACTAAAATGGGAACTGTTGTCTCCACACAAGTAGATTTCTGATGAAAGGTCAAGATGCTGTACAGCCCAAGATATAAAGAAATCTCAAATTAGAAATTTAAGCGGTGGATTGATGAAACATGACATTCCAAAGGCTTCTCCTCCACCTCACCGCCGTCGAGAAAAGCTTCAGACTACACAGTGTGTGCGTGAAGAACACCATACGTCCCTCCCCCTCCCTTGATACCAGATGAAAAGGAAAGTGAATTTACAGCCCCTACCCTCCTCATGGCCTATCCCACTTACAGGCCACTCGTGAGTCCCGTGGCCCCTCCCCCACTCGCACCTCAAACCCATGCCCCCCTGCCACACAGAAAAAAAGCCTTTTCCGGTAGAGGCGGAGAGAAAGTTTAAAACTGCCTGATTCTGACTACCTGAAATGGCTATTTCACAGTTTTCTGTAAGAGGGGTATGGGTCTGAGGCATGAGAGGGGGAGGGGCCATGAGTGGGCAGGACCAAGTGGCCTGCAAGGAAAGGGGCAAAGGAAGAGCTTGCACATTTTCCCTTTAATATCAGAATTTCAATGATTTATTCAAACAACTTGATGGCAGGCAACTTATTTCCAGACTTTTTTTCAAACTGCTGCATCACTCAAATCATCAAACTGCAATCATTCAAATACGATACCCCTAAAATACTTGAGAAATGAACACAGTACATTCCCTTCATTACAGAGGAAAACTGGAAAGAACTTGCCGAATCACACACATTGGTCTCACCAACAGCCCCAAATATATGAATCCAGTTTTACATTCTTCACCAATCACTAGGAATATATAACATCACACTCCGAATCCGGACGGATCATCCGAATTTCGGTACTTCGGATACTATTTTCTATAATTATCGAACGTTTAAAGCTATTTTCAAAATAGCCTTGAACATTCGATTATAATTGAAAATTCATTCCGTTTTCGGATTTTCCCGAGATCCGGGAATCCGAAAATGGAATGAAACTGGTGAGTTTTGGCCATCTCTAAATGCTACCAAACCCCAGCAGACTTTTGGTATATTACATGGGCATGCCCAATAATAATGCAGTTCTGGACAATGGTCACAAAAACTATTTCTAATCTTCTGCAGTTCCCAGTCCCACTAAACCCTAGATTATGTTTACTGGGAATACCAGATAGAAATGAATGGAATAAATTTATGAATAGTTTTTCAGAAAAAAGTATATTGCAAAAAACTATTTTTCTTAACTGGATGGCCCGGTCACCTCCCGGAACTAAACAATGGAAGGATATAATTAATGCCACACTTCTGTATGTTCGAGTAATATATAAAAGTAAAGGATGCCCAGGCATATTCTAAAAGGTTTGGTCTCCTTAAGGGGTCCCACTATAGTCTACAATAATATAGACAGTGATGCAAATTTTATGACTTACACCCCCCTTCCTATATTTATATATATTAATGTTAAACTGAAGTTCAATATTGTATTGACACCAATATATGCTTTATTATTGTACAAATATTTATCATATATATTTTTTTTTTCCATGTTAAGATAGGCGGTTTCATATTATAGCAAATTTCATCTTCAACCTGTACATATAAAATAATAATAAAAACGTATCTATTAATACGAACCTAGATAAGTAGTCCACAAGTTGCTTTAGTTCTTCAAGCAAGCCCTTAAATAAGAAGAGTAATAAATGAGCACCAGTGCTTACTATTCAGTGGATTAGTCTGCACACCTTAAAACTAAAGTCCATGACGCTAGGTATATCCTGCTTTTTACATTCTTCAAACAGAAGAAGCTATATATCCTAAAGTTAGCAATTACAGTTATCACCAAATTACCTTACAATAGTTTACAGTTGCTGTAAACATATAAGATCCCATAGACAGCTCTGGCCTTTCATATGAATCGACTCTCCTACCTGTATGATCCAAGAGCTGGAAGTAATAAGTTGGTACTTGAACAAAACAAGAGAACAAGGGTATATATCAATCAAAATCAAGGAATTGGTAAATTGTGCTCAATTTACTATATAACTGTGAATTCTTAACATTTGAAAATCATCAAATAATATTCTTAATATGCATAAAATTAAATCAAGCTGAAGAATCTCAAACAGTAAAAAAAGATCTTTCTAGCAATAGTAGTTATATCATAATGAACAATTTTTACACTAAGAAGTGCATTAAAGGGCATGTCCATCCTTTAAAAAAAAATGTATATGTGGTAGGGCACTTTCTCCCAGCCCCAACCGCATTATTAGATTTTCAAGAAAGTCCCCCGATAGTTACTTACCTTACCTCTTTCCCTCGCCGCACAGTCCCGGCCCTCTGCTTGCACAGAACTGCAAGCAGGGGACGGAACCGGCAGCTGTGTCCCTGATTGGCTGAGAGGCTGAGGTGCAGATTGGGGTCCAAAACTTCCCTGTCCAATACAATATTGTGTATACTTCATAAATCAAATTGAGAGGACAAG
The DNA here is from genome assembly GCA_019447015.1 of Hymenochirus boettgeri. Taxonomy (NCBI): domain Eukaryota; kingdom Metazoa; phylum Chordata; class Amphibia; order Anura; family Pipidae; genus Hymenochirus; species Hymenochirus boettgeri. Next base: position 100,201 of record JAACNH010000510.1, on the reverse strand, counting down.
AATTGGATTTAGGGATTTAGAGATGTAGGTGAGGAAGGCCAAATGCCTAGAGCTTAGGGCAGAACCCACAAGCATTAGTTGGATTATGATTCATATAACTTATAAATAACACTTATCACATCTTGTAATAAAGCCTGAAGTTGTGTGACTGTTACATATCACAACCCAATTCTTTTTTGTGCTTTCTAATACTAACATTTGTTATGTTTGTGAACCACACAAATATTTACAGTGTGATTCACAGTGTTCTTCCAACTATTGTTAATTTGAACCCAATCCATTAATAGGAAAGAAAAACTGCGCACACCAGACTTGGTGCAACTGGTGTTTATTTATCCATACACTGTGTTTGTGAGTGGAGAGTATGCAGGATCCCTCTGTTCTCTTCCAATCTATTAAAAAGGGAGCGGGCAAGGTATAAAAGGGCCAATGCCATTTATTCATTAAATCCATTTCATTTTCAGGATTATTTTCATTTGGGAACCTAGAAAGGCAGAATGAGTCTGTGTGGGTGGATCCTTTACAATTAGATTTCATCTACTTTCAGGAGTGTAAAATGCTGGTTTGTTGAAAGGGTTAAAAGACGAATATTTGAAACATATAAAATTCAAAACAGAGAGTAAGAGAATGTTATGTACTGACAAAGTCCTGGAATATGTCGACCTTAGAAGCACCACAGTTTTGGACATTTATCGTACACATCCTTCTTTACAGAAAGAAATTAGAAATAACTTTCATATTGAGAACCGCTTTTCTTTTATCGCTCTAATATGATAAAGAAAACTGAATACAAATCAGGTTTAAAAAATGAACTTGAGGTCAGTTAACGTGGATTGTGTCTGGGAAAATGAATTTTAGTAACATTTGTTGTACAGTTGGTATCTACAGCCTGGTTTAGCAAACACTTTAATACAGCTGTGGTCTAAAATCTTACTGATCATTTCTGAGTATTCTGTGTCTGCAACCTACCAAATACTGGTAATGTCAGTATCTCTGGTTTCTGCGGTTTGCCCTGTTGATATTTTTAAACAGTTTATTTTAGGGTTAATACCCTAAAGTATGAAATGTAAAGTAAAGCTCCTATTGAGAATGATCAGCTAATTGTAAGTTAGGGTAAATGTTCCTAAAACATAATACGATTTAAAACATTATGCCAGATAATAAATAGTGATGAATCCCGGTTTTAATTTGCTGGTTTCTAAAATCTGTGGATTCAGTGGATTTTGTAAATTTTCAAACTCTGAAATTTACTATTAACAAGCTAATTAATTGCAGTTAAAATTGAAAATTCCTATAGAAAAATGCTATTGAATATTCTATTGGATTCAAATCAGATTTTCAGAACTCAAAACTAACCAGTTTTGTCCATCTCTATTGATCACCTGTATTAGGTTCATTACTTATAATTTACACAATTTTAGTCATGTCCAGTAAAAAAAAATTTGCCAAAAGGAAAAAGATAATTAGAATTTTGATAATCATTCAAAATTCTATTAATCCCAAAATGGTCAATATGGAAATCTCATGGGAGGAAAGATTGACAGAAACAGAGAAGGGACATATGAGTTTGTTTATAGACAGTGTCAGGAAAGTGTGTAGTGACTTGGTAAGAATGGGTTAACTATTGGTATTAGTTCTTGCAAAGGACCAATAAAAATATTATAAAAATATTATTCCACCCTGGAACAGTCCTATTGTTTATATTACGATTAGTGAAGCATGGAACCAGAGCTTCTTTTCCAGACAATGTGGGGCCGAACCGTGTATCTGGAATTCTCTTCAGCTAGGGGTCTGGTGGGTACTAAGAGGTCATTTTAAGGACAACCATACCTGGAAAATAAATGTATTTCAGTATTGGAATATGTAAGACAGAAACCAATATTATATTTGTGAATGGAAAAGAAGGCCCATTAATATGATACCCAACATGGAGCCCTTATTTCCTTGCCAAGGCAAGTTATTAATATCTTGGGAAATATGGATTACACACAGGTCATGCTTGGTATTGGAGGAATTGATAATTAATACAGGAGAGGAATATGTGGTCAATATCCCAATACAATGTACATATCTACATTTATATGGAATCTGCCTAACTGAGGGGGAATGAATGCTTTTGGCTAGTCATAAATCTGGACATTCCTAGACACTCCCACCTCATGCAATAGCCCATAGGATGGGGGTGGTTCAACAAGGAGTTTAAAAATCCTTGTAGCCCCTATAACTGAGGGGACATGCTAAAAACGTGTGTATGGACCTGATGTTTCTTCCCGCACCAGGATACAGGACTTCTTCTAGTGAGTAGGGTCTGTGAATATTTTTTTATTTTATATAACTGTTGTACCTATTGTATGTCATTTTATTATAACACCATTTTATTTTATTTTTGTATTATATGCACTGTCCACATTTTGGAATATTAAATCTAAAAATTAATAAGTTTTGTCTTTGATGCTCTAAAAGAACTCAGTTAGCCTCTGATAAGTTTATATGTGGTTGAGTGTTTGCTAATTAACTCTGTGACTGCTTGTGAAGGAATTATGCTAATTAACCAGTTAGTTGCTGGAGTGAATGGTGTAGTGTTAACCATTTAGCTGCTAGGACAGGGGTGTGCATAGTCAGTGAGAGTCAAGAGTGTTTTTGGGGCGTCTTTAAGTCCATAATTTAAAGTGGTGGCAGCGAGTACCGATTGATTGGTCAAATCACGTGCCCAGCGAACTGGCGTTCGTGACAAATTGGCTGGCAGCATGTGGGATAAATTATTTTTTATTAGAGCATTAGTGCTTGGATTAAGTATTTAACCCTTGTACTAAAGAACTGTATCCTTGCGAGGGTATCAGTCTTCAAAGACAAACTCATCGCATTTATTTTTAAAAGACATACGTACAAACAGTTCTTCCCCCCTTCTCTGTTTTTCTTTTCTATCTTTTATTTGGCAAGGTTAGCTTAGAATGGCAACCTTTTACAAGAGACAAACCAAGGAGGTCCTGATCAACCTCTGTGTGGAAAGAGGTATTGATGTCCTGGACAAGTCCAAGGAGCTGCTGATAAGGGAATTGTTGGAGAGTGACCTGGAGCAGCAGAACTACACAACTGAGTCGGGAAGCGATGTGGATTTAGCTATCCCAGAGAGGACTGTTAACGTTGGATCCTCTCAGCATGAGGACACTACAGAGCAGGAAGACCGTACTTCTTCCCTGCAAAAGGATTTACAATTGTTGGGTTCAGATGACCCCCAGCTACGTCTTCAATTAATCTTGCAGCATCAGGAGCGGGAGGCAGCAGCAGCTGAGAGAGCTGAATGGCAAGCCCAAGAGGAAGCAGTTGAACAGCAAGCGCAAAGGGAAATGGAAGCCGCAGCAGCTGAGCGGCAGACGCAGAGAGAATTCGAAGCTGCAGACGCAGACCGTGCATTTCAACTGAAGTTGGCAAAGTTCCAGCACCAGACCCAGTCTCCACAGTCCAGTGAGTCCAGAGAGGGTCCGTTTGCTTTGCATGGTTCACCCAAGTTTCCTGTCATGGACAATAATAGCAATTTGGACACTTTTTGTTTAAGTTTTGAAAAGTGCTGCAGACAGTATCAGTTGCCACAGGAGCAGTGGGCAAGATACTTGACACCTGGATTAAAAGGCAAAGCCTTAGATGCCTTTGTGGAACTACCACCAGAGCTTGATGGGGACTATGATGCTTTGAAACAGGCTCTGATTAAGAAGTTTAACCTCACGCCAGAGGTGTATCGCAAAAAGTTCCGAGCATTGCAGAGAGGTCCCACTGACAGCTACTCAGATGTTGTGAGTAATCTGAGAACCAGTTTTCGCCAGTGGATTAAAGGACTGTCAGTTACCAAATTTGAGGAGCTGGAGGATCTTATGGTAATGGATCAGTTCCTTAACATCTGTCCTGGAGATGTGCGACAGTTTGTATTGGAACGGGAGCCAAAAACAGCGCAAAAGCAGCAGAAATCACAGACACCTATGCAGCCAACAGGGTGCCAACCAGTGGTGGCTCTACACCGGGGCACAATGGGGCACGTGCCCCAGTTCACAGAGGCAGTGCCCCCCAAAGTGCCCCCCCTTCCAAGAATCCAAACAGCACCGCTTTTCCTGGTGACTGTGCTGATGTGCTGTTGTTTGGATCATGCGTTGTTCTTGCCGGGCAGTGTAAGATCTAAATAAAGTTTTCTTTAAAAAAACTTTATTTGTCTGTCTGGCCCAGCGATTCTCAACCGGGGTTATGCAAGCCTGATGTCCGCCGGGTCCGCGAGAAAGTATGTCCTCTGGGGTCTTCAAGAAAATTTTGGTCCGGCCCGGCGGAACGTGCGCGTCTAACGTCACCATGCTCCTGCTGCGTTACTGCCGGCTGTAACCTGTGCTGCCTCGCTCTGCATGGGCTTTCACTCCTGGGTTTTTTAGGATTAGGCCAGCTGGCCAGGTATGTTTTATTTTATTTATGATGGATGGGGGTGTTGTGTGCACCAGTATCAGGTGTGCTGTGGGCAGGGAAACTGTCTGGAAGACCTAATATTTGAAGGGGGGGTTGAGGTATGAAATAGCTGGGGGCATTAAAACTTTATTTAAATATGTTTGGGAGAGTGCCACACAATATGGATGGGTGGAGGGTGGTTGGAAAGCATGATATTTAGATATTTTGGTGGTTTTTGTGTATAATAATATAATTAACAGGTCTGCACTAATTGTAAATTTAGTTGTATTTAACCTTACCTCTGGCTGTTAATATTTGACTGTGTTTGGGTCTTTAAGTGATTGAAATTTAATTATAAGACTTAGGGGCTGGTGCATTAATAAGGTTCAAAATTTGCCCCAAGCTTATTTGTACAGTAGCAACCAATCAGTTATTTTTTTTATTACACTTAGATAATGCCTAATTTGGTTCAGGTTATTAGCATGAGGCAAACTTTGTACCTCTCATTGCATCATCATTGCTGTAATGAATAAAAATTGATTGTATTTAAACTGCATTACAGCTGACTGACATGCTGGGTGTTTTTTAACAGGAATCCTGATTTTTCACTGATCTGGAAAGCTTAGCAGCTTTCCAGATTACCTTGAATTCTCTTTTTTGAAGTTGTTAATAAATGTTTAGGAACGTATTTTTGTAGTAGTTATCTCTCATTTGGTGTGTTCTGTGCTTATATATGATTTCTTTTCTTTGGAGGTCCCCGTGCCATAAACATTTTTTCAAGGGGTCCTCAATGGTAAAAAGGTTTATAAACACCGGTCAATCTGTGAATTTATCTTATTATCTATCTATATCTCCATCTCATATTAAGATATATCTGTCGATCTTATAATCTATCTATCTATCTAACTATCTATCATCTATCTATCTGTCTGTCTATAGTCTATCTATCTATTATCTATCTATCTGTCATCTCCATATCTATCTTTATTATCTGCCTGCCTATCTATCTGACAGGTAATATGATTGATAGATAGATAGATAGATAGATAGATAGATAGATAGATAATCTATCTATCTATCTATCTATCAATCATATTATTTGTCAGATAGATAGGCAGGCAGATAATAAAGATAGATATGAAGATGATAGATAGATAGATAGATAGATAGATAGATAGATAGATAGATAGATAGATGATAGAAAGATAGATTATCTATCAATCTCCATCTGTCTATCCATCTATCTCCATCTGTCTATCTATGTATCTCCATATCTATCTATCTTTCATCTATCTTATCTGTCTGTCTATCTATCTATCTATCTATCTATCTATCTATCTATCATCTCCATATCTATCTTTATTATCTGCCTGCCTATCTATCTGACAGATAATATGATAGATAGATAGATAGATAGATAGATAGGGAGATGATAGAAAGATTATCTATCTATCTATCTATCTATCTATCTATCTATCTATCTATCTGTCTGTCTGTCTGTCTGTCTGTCTGTCTGTCTGTCTGTCTGTCTATCTATCTATCATATCTATCTATCTATCTATCTATTTTTCATCTATCTTATCTATCTATCTGTCTGACATCTCCATATCTATCTTTAGTATCTGCCTGCCTATCTATCTGACAGATATGATAGATAGACAGATAGATATGGAGATGATAGAAAGATAGCCTATCTATCTATGCATCAATCTTATTAGCTATCATCTATCTATCTATCTATCTATCTATCTATCCATCAATCTTATTAGCTCTTATTAATATCTATCTATCTATCTCCATATCTATCTGGCTCTGCCTGTCTGATATGATATTATATCTATCTATCTATCATATTATCTGCCAGATAAATAGGCAGGCAGATAAGATATCTTTCTATCTAAGCTAGCTATCATATTATTTGTCAGATAGATAGGCAGGCAGATAATAAAATAGATATTGAGATGATAGATCTTCTGTCTATCCATCTATCTCCATCTGTCTATCTATGTATCTCCATATCTGCCTATCTGACAGATAAGATAGATAGATCTAGACAGACAGAGAAAGAAGAAAGATACATATATAGATAGATTGGACAGACAGGTAGATAGATAGACAGACAGAGATAGGCAGATATAGATAGATGGACAGACAGCGGCATTGCCCTGTATGTAGCCAGGCAATGGTCTTCATTCAACTATTCGTGTCATTTAATTCTATAAACTTAAAATTCTTGGTTAAAAACACACACAGTTTAATTGTAAGGTATGTAATGGCTGTTTCGTACACCTCACATTATCCTGACATAGATTATTGGTGCTTTTTTATGTGCCCCATTTGTTAGCCTTTGTGCCCATGTTGTGCCCCCGGAAAGATCTGGAGCTGGAGCCGCCACTGGTGCCAACATATCCAAAATGTCCAACTTTAACAAAGATCACCCAGCTGGAAGGAGCATCACTACAGGAAGCAGCACCGCAGAATGTCAAGGCTGGTGAGAATCTGAAAGGTCCAGTGTGAGCATAAACCATGGAGATACACGCAGATGTTTATATGTTATATGTAACCAGACGGGACATATAAGAGCTTCCTGTCAAGAAAGATCTCAACGCCAGATCGTTACATACTACGAATTGGTCTTTGAAGGCATGTGAAAGGGTTAATTGAGTAAGTAAACAAAAAAAAATGACTTGTCTCATCTTTCTTCTCTTATAACTTAATCCATGTTAGTAGTACATCCTCGAGGGTGTGTGTGCTGCATATCTTTAATCCAGTACTTGTTTTATCACTCAGCTTCAGTGTCCCCCCCCATCCCACTCTTAGGAGTGCCCCATTATCAGATACAACTCTCAGGGACTATTTTAAATATGACGATCCCCATAGAATACAATGCGGTATGTTTACTACCATATCGTATTCTATAAATTAATGAACGTTCTCGGCATAAATGTACGATTGCAACTGTACATTATACGGGGCCGTTGTAATTTATCGATAATGCATGGTATCACTAATGTGCGTAAACCGCGAAATTATAAAAATGACCCTCAGCGAGTAATCACAATGACTCAGCACGTGTTTTTCTCCAACAGGGCCCCTGAGAGCTTGCATGGGGGTCCTCAAGATTAACAGAAACTGTATTGATCCACCTTTTGATGAATACAGATATATTTTTTTTACATATTTATCCTGTTTTGCCTGAATTATGAGTTAGGTTTATTGATGTCTGAGAAATAAATAAAAAGTCATATTTTTATGTAAGGGTTCCCCCCTGGTTGAATTTGAGTCATTTTTTTTTTAAAAGAGATATATTTATATATCTATCATTTATTATTCAATTTATATAAATTATGTATTATGATGATTTTATGGCTGAGACAAGAAAGGAAAAATAATACCATATATCATTATTCTAAAATTGATCCAAGTGCGGTCTCCACCGATAAAAAGCTTGAGAAACACTGATCTAGCGCAACAATTACAATATGTCAATCTTTAAAAAATGCAAATTCCTAAAGAAGAGAGGGAGGGGTGTAAGTTAATAGAATAAATTGTTCTATTTGTAACTTTGGGTACTAAACTTCTGTGGTCAATGCAAATCTATTTTATATCTCACACTTCATTTTGCAAAATAAATAGCAAAAAAAGGTAGGAATAGAAGAAATATAGAAATTACCATGAATTACCACAAAAAAAGGTTAATGCACCAAGTTGAATGTTGTTCATAACTGCTGCGTTGCGTTGCTAAAATGGGAAGTCCAGCGCACAATATGTAGCTTTCAAAACAAAAGGGAGTATTTTTATATTTAAAGAAAGGGCGTACCCACCAATAAACTACATTTTCGCATATACAGGTACAGTACTCCACAGTACCTTACAACCCTCCCCTCCCCACCATCCACCCCCATACCCCCCCAACCCTAGTTATGTTTTGCTTACCTTCCCCAAAAATGCAACTGAACATACTTCAAGACCCTACCTGCGCTTCTCCTCTTTCTGCTTCCTGGTCGTGGCTATCACATCAAAGGTGCAAAATTGACGTCATGCTCATTAGAAATCCGAACATGTTTAACCCATCCAACAGTCAATCAGTAGAAATGACGGTTGGAAGCATTTCAATGAGGTAAGTAAGCATCCTAGAAAGAATGACCATTTCAGAACCTAAAATTGCAGTTCACTACTGACTAACTGGCCGAACTTCATGATAAGGTTCGTTTTTTGAACTTCCTAGCTTTAGTAAAAGTTTGGAAATTTGAAATAAAACCCGTTAAAAACAATGGGGAGAAAATTTTGAATAGTTTGCATTTAATACAAATGTAAATACTGTGGCAACCAGGAAGTTTAGAAGAGTTTCAAGTTGGTCCAAACTATAAAGTTTGGATCGAACTCGGGTAAGGGGTTCGGTCTATCTCTACTACTGACCAGCAAAGGGAATGACAGGAATTGATTGAAGTGAGGACAATATTTACAATATCTAGGTATGTGCAATATAGAAAACTTATATTAAAAATAGCAGTTTCATCCACTAAACTTCTCTTTAAATTTGCCTTAACTGCTCTAAAAAAAAAAAGACAAAATAACAGCTATACACTACAAAATATGTAGATTACCTTTTTACAAAGCGATTTATACCTAACGTTACAACAAAGGTGACCTCCCTTGAATTAGTCTGATTCTGTACTAGTCAAATATATATACAGCCCAATAAATTGCTGCTAAGTGTCTGACTTAATTATGTCTCCTCCATAATTATTTAGTGAATTTAAGCCAAGGTGGCATAAGTAATACACTAATCTCATGATTTGTACTATGATTATTCATACCGTACTGAACAGACAATGGAAATTCCATTAACTTTTTGATAGAGCTAAGCACAGTACTGTCTTAAACATGAATACAAAGTATAACCAATTAATCCAACATTGTCTACCTTGTCTGTTGTTACTTTACAAAGTTACTGTGCAAGACTCTCACTTTGTATAATGTATGTTTAATTTTATTTATAAAGCCACCACTTGTGTACGCAGCACAAGTATACAAACAAGGGGATAATCAATGCAAGCAATTATACAGATAATAAAAATTAAGTAATGTTTAATGCATTAGTTAAGAATACATATGTGGCGTGCCTTGATATATTAGGAATGAAATCCGCAAAGAGCTTACAATCTAAGTGATCCCCAATGATTGCCTCTTCTTCTGCTGTATGCAAAGTAGATGATACAATGTTCCCTGCAGTTGGGGCAGTCACAATCCAATAGGAGATCTATCTTCACAAAATGCAATTGCACAGAGCTGTGCTCACATTAGGTTCACTTCATTATTCTATTTATATGTTTTGCATCTGATCGAATTTTTCTTTGCATTGCTTTATGCAATCAGAGGGCCTAATTAATTGCGCTGTTACTGGAACGCAATAGATAGATAACAGACAGATAGTGGTTAATAGGGAGAAAGAGATAGATAGACATATAGATAAGATAGATAGATAGATAGATAGATAGACAGACAGATTTTTGGACAGTAGCAGTTCCAGTAAAGGAAGAGAACCTGGAATTATTTCCAGTAGTACAATGTTCTGTGAACTGAGAATAATAATATTCAGTATGATAACCACATATTCCTATGATACTGCACATTCCTCATCTCAGTTTGCTGAATGGAGACCGTGTTTTTTCTTTTCAATGAATCTATGTTCATATTGTTTAATTGTGTTGACTTATATATATCCCAGTGATCACTATCGAGTGTTGAACTGATAGAATTTTGATCGTCGAATCCATAAATTTCTGCTGATTGTAAAAGTATCTCAAGTAGAGAGATGTAATTGCACAACACCATATATGTTGGGGCTGTGTGGACAATGTTCCTTCCAACCCTCATATTGGCTGTGTGCTGTGGATTATTAAAAGGAATTGTAAGCTCTAATTAGGAATGTAAATGTTTAAAAATCCACCAATGTTTAGTTTCAATTATTTAGTCTAGGGGACTAAGGCTTATTACCACACACATACGATTGTGTGGACGTGGCACGATGCCCGAGTGGGCAGCACACGCTGTGTATATGAGTATGAGACTTAACACTTTCACACGCTTATTAAAATTCATTGATAGTTTTTTAAGCTCCTATTTTAGGAACACTGCCAGCTTATTTTAGGGCAGGGATGTCCAATGCAGCCAACTATAGGGCCACAAAGGTTGCCAGATCAGTGAAACATGCTGGGACTACTATTAAATACACACGTTATTAATACACATGTAGCATGGCTGGGTCAGAATTAATGTTGTTAAAACTGCTTTCAATGCAGGCACGGTCACCAAGCTTCCCTATTTTGGGATTGTCCCGATTGCGGGACAAAATCAAAAGTCTGCAGTCAGGGGGCTAAAACTGGTCCTATGAACAGACATGGAAGCCTTGCAAAAATATGGAAACCCTAAGTTAAGAAATAAATAGCACAGAGTGCAAAGAGCAGGTTTATTATTCTCCCTCTGCAGATCTGCACCATATTGGTTCTATAAGCGTAACTATTTAAGTTGTAATATTGGAGGGAATGTCCTTGAGCTGTGCCTTGGGCGCCTCTGTTTTTGGAATAGTATGGAGATGCTTTTCATTGTTCAAGGAATTTAGGTGGAACTCAGATAATATATTGTTCACCTGTGATGTTATATCTATATATTGTTGCCGTCATCATTAATGGGAAGTACCTTTCAACCTCTCAGTATGTTCCACGGTAATGGCGAGGGAACTTCAAAGCCGCATGTACGTGCGCATGCACGGGCCGCACCGTAGTAGTTATGTGCATCTATAAGTAGAGACACTCCTCCTCCGCTCGATCTTTTGCCTGAGGGGGAGGAAGGAGCTCAGTTGTGGGCTGTGCCTGTGGCCAATACTAATGCTAGTAGGTAGGCCTCGCAGCTGGCTGCTGCTACTTTGTCTGATTGTGATTTATCAGCTGATTGTGGAGTGGGCTGGCTGGCTGTCTAGGGCCGCCGGGTGTGCTTTCTGCTGTATCCTGGTGGATCATATATTTTTATCATCTATCTATCTATCTATCTATCTATCTATCTATCTATCTATCTATCCTCATTCTATCTCTCTATCTATATATCCTCTTTCTATCTATCTATCTATCTATCTATCTATCCTCTTTCTATCTATCTATCTATCTATCTATCCTCTTTCTATCTATCTTCTTTCTATCTCTCTATCTATCTATCTTTCTCTCTATCTATCTATCTATCTATCTATCTATCTATCTATCCTCTTTCTATCTATCAATCTATCTATCTATCATCTTTCTATCTATCTATCCTCTTTTTATCTATCATCTATCTATCTATCTATCTATCTTTCTTTCTATTTATCGTCTTTCTATCTGACGATCTATCCTCTATCTATTTATCTATCTATCTATCTACTAAAGAAGTAAAAGAGTTCCAGGCACTCTCAGGTCTTGTGCAAAAATGAAATTTTATTCAATGTGCAAAACACATAAGTAGCAATGTTTCGGTCCCCCTTCTTGGAGCTATATCAAGCCATGGCTTGATCTATCTATCCTCTTTCTATCTATCTATCTATCTATCTATCTATCTATCTATCTATCTATCTATCAAATCAAAGCAAATCGAGCTTTATTGGCAGGATCAATTTACATTTTGACATTGCCAAAGCAAACAGTAGGGGGACATGGGTATCAATGGATTATTAATATATGGACAGTACTATAAGGGGTATATTGGATTTTAGTCTTAAAGTCGATTGGGGAAGGATAAAGGGATAATTGGACAAGTAGTCCTTGGACACTGAGTTCATTTCTCTATCTATCTATCTATCCATCTATCTATCATCTTTCTATCTATCTAATCTATTTATCCTCTTTCTATCTATATATCTGTCTATCTATCTATCTATCTATCTATCTATCATCTTTCTCTCTCTCTCTCTCTCTATCTATCTATCTATCTTTCTATATATATATTTATCCTCTTTCTAACTATTTATCCTCTATCTATCTATCTATCTATCTATCTATCTATCTATCTACCTATCTATCTAATGAAGTAAAAGCGTTCCAGGCACTCTCAGGTCTTGTGCAAAAACAAAATTTTATTCAATGTGCAAAACACATAAGTAGCAATGTTTCGGTCCCCCTTCTTGGACCTTTATACAAGCCATGGCTTGATCTATCTATCCTCTTTCTATCTATCTATCAAATCAAAGCAAATCGAGCTTTATTGGCAGGATCAATTTACATTTTGACATTGCCAAAGCAAACAGTAGGGGGACATGGGTATCAATGGAATATTAATATATGGACAGTTCTATAAGGGGTATATTGGGTTTTAGTCTTTAAGTTGATCGGGGAAGGATAAAGGGATAATTGGGCAAGTAGTCCTTGGACATTGAGTTTATTTAACTAATTCATTTTATCTATCTATCTATCTATCTATCTATCTATCTATCTATCTATCTATCTATCTATCTATCTATCCTCTTTCTTTCTTTCTATCTATCTATCCTCTTTCTATCTATCTATCTATCTATCTATCTATCTATCTATCTATCTATCTATCCTTTATCAATCAATCTATCAAATCAAATCAAAACAAGCTTTATTGGCAGGATCAATTTACATTTTGATATTGCCAAAGCAAACAAAAAAAATAAAACACATTAGAGGGGTCACGTAGGGTAATGGGTATCAGTAAGGGATATATTGGGTTTCTGTCCTGGGATATAATCATTGGGGAAGTATAAAGGGATAATTGGGTAAGTAGTCCATGGACATTAAGTTAATTTATGCTCCTCTCGGTCTGTGACATCCCGTTACCTATTGTGCCCCAATATTTACTGTGGCTTCTTCCTCTTCCAGTAGGATATAGAGTTTTCTCTCTTCAGAGAAAGCAGTTGAAGGGTCCCATATTGTTTTGTATTTGGGGCAGTATAGAATGAAGTGTGTCTCATCTTCTAAGGTTCCCTGGTCACAGTGCTGGCATAGTCTGTTTTCTCTTGGTTTATGTTTGTCTGTGTCTGCCAGATTCAATTTCTAGGCTGTGGGCACTCAGTCTGTAGAGACTTGTACTTGTCTCTCTTTAGGGTTTTTGATATTCTCCAGGTAGGGGACCAGTTTGTAGTCTCTGGTCCAGTGCCTGGTAGTTAGTTTCTGGGACTTTTTTATTTTTCTTCCATTCATCCATGTAATCCAATTGGATCTTGGTTATGGCTGCTGTGATTTGAGTTTTTGACAGGCTCTGTGGATGTGGGTTTGATGTTAGTAGGGAGCTGATGAGTTGTTTCAATGCACATGGCTTTTCTTGGTCTTTATTGTGTAGTGAGGCTTTATGATGGTAAGAGTTGGGTCTACTGTTCTGTAGGTGAGCCTTTTTTGCATCGCAAGCAGTAATGGGAATCTGCTATCTATCTATCTATCTATCTATCTATCTATCTATCTATCTATCTATCTATCTATCTATCCTCTTTAATTTATTAAAATGGTTATCTACCAATCAGTATAGAATGGGTGTGGCTTATTTAGAGAAGGGAAAGGGGCAGGATCTTAAAAAAATTGCCGCACTGCGCTTTGCACGGTGCATATTTATTTCTTTTTTGTGTCCCTACTTGGGATTTTGATAATCTGGCAACCCTGGTGCCTTTATAAAGGGCACAGAACACCGAGTTGACTTTTAATATCCATATAATTTACAGAAGGGGGTATATTATCTGTTTTAACCCATCCCTTATCTTCTTATTTAAAGTCTGCAAACCCTTTTAACAGTCCTGCTCCAATCACTCCAATACAACCCCCTCCAATATGGCTAAAGGATGTAACTAGGAATCTCTGGGGTCCCAAGAAAAACTATTATGGAGCCCCTATCCGTGCTTCATCAACAGTGGTTTCCTGGGATGAGGCTATATCTGTCATATGAAAAATAAGATGATGGAGCCCCCTTGCTCTTGGGCCCCCCTGCGGTTGCTCCCCTGGTAGTTATGCTCCTGTGCCACAATACTGCCTCCTCCCGCTGTGGTCGATACCTTATGCTGTTTAAAACTTTCGGCCCGGAGGGATGTTCGTGCTTCTGCCGCAGTCACTGGACAGCTCGAATGATCGCTGCTCTCTATACCAGGAAGTGAGGGATGCAAGCCCGACCTCCCACTTAAAATTACTATGCACTACGTGGCGATTGTAAGTATATTATTTACAGAATGGTCCCATAGAGACCATGGAAGGGGGTGGATTATAAACTGAATATAACCATGTCTGCTATTGAATGTACAATGACGTGTGTGTTTTTATTCTTCAAGTAACAATAAAGTTAACTGATATATCTGTGACCACAGGAAACTAGTGACATGACCTCCCAGCCTTGACTACTGTGCTGTGAGTGGAAGTTGATAGCTGCTGGGAAGGGATACTGGGACATAGTGTAATAATGTAAACACTGGGCTGATGTAATAAGAGGTGCAAAGGTTTGTCTGTGACGTGTTATGATTTGCAGCGACCAAGCGGATGACTGCAATTAGCTCAGGCATCTCTTATTACGTCAGCCCTTAGGACTAGGCCACACTGCCATGTTCTCATCATGCGCTATCGCATTTGCGGTCCGTTTGCATGTGAGAATTGCGGCATGCATGCATGTCATATGGATGGCAGCATGTGCTGCGATCTGCATATGATGCGCATTGCTCTCTGGCATAGTGTGGACTTCGCTTTTATGTTCTCTGATAATAGAGCACAGGGACCCACCAATTCCAATACAACAGAGGAACCCACTGCCAATACAGCAGGAGAACCCACCCGTGCCAATATAGCAGAGAAACCCACCTGTGCCAATACAGCAGAGGAACCCCCGTGCAATCAACAGAGGAACCCACCTGTGCAAATACAGCAGGAACCCATCTTGCCAATACAGCAGCAGAACTACTCCTGTGCCAATATAGCAGAGGAACCCACCCGTACAATCATACATCAGAGGAACCCACCTGTGCCAATACAGCAGAGGAACCCAGCGGGCACATACAGCAGAGGAACCCACCTGCCAATACAGCAGAGGACCCACCTGTGCCAATACAGCAGAGGAACCCCCCTGTGCCAAAACAGCAAGAAACCCACCTGCCAATACAGCAGAGGGACCCATTCGTGCCATCCAGCGAGACAAGAGGTGATTGTAATACGACAGGATATTCATCTATAGTGAGTAGTTTTAATTAAAATATCAGGTGGTTAATTGGTTTTAATTAGAGATGTGCCTAAAGGTTTCGTACATAGTGTGAGCGCAGGTGCGACCCGACCCCGCATGATTGTGTATGAACGGCCGTTCGGGCGATAATCATGCCGTGCACTTACTCGGCCCCCGACCGCCCATGCGGATCTCCTAATGCACGTGTAACACCTTTATTCACCAAACTGGTTTTGTGCCCAAATTACCAGTTTCGACAACATAATGTTACCATCGGAACTAAAAATTTCAGTGTCTAATTTACTGGTAATTTTCAAAATCGTCTGGTTTAAACATCTCTAGTTTTAACACATCTTTAGGGCTGGGCCACACCAGGTTGTTTTGCGCTCGCAATTGTGCCCACAACCTGAATTGCGGGAACGCGCATGCGATTGTGCATTCATTTGCTTTTGTGTAAACCAACTTTTCACGCAATCGCGTATGTTTTCTTCTTTGTAAATAGCGAAACGCATGCGCAAAGGCGAAACAACGGGCGCGAACGCACAGAAATCGCTCACGATTTTGTGCATTGTAGTGGGCCTTGGCCTTAGTGTGAGGACTTTAAGCAATAGGAACCCTTGTTGATATACTGAACTATTACCATAAAGAGGAATTACAAGGAAAAGATGTACTTGCTATTGTTTTTGATTGTTGGCCGTTCGGCAGTCTGCGGCGGCCCCTTTCAGGAATCTTCGTGCATTCGGGGTTTTCGGAAGCAGCCATTCAAGGCCTGCCAACGTTCAATATCAGCGTACAGTACAGAGAATTCTCAAATGTTTGAGGATTTCCCGCGAGTCCGGAAAATCAAAATAGTTGGAACCCGAACTAGTTAGAATAGTTCAAGTTCGTCTGAACTCGGGTTCAAGTTCGAGTTCTAGTCCATCCCTAGTCATGGTATATATGTATTAACCAGTTAGATCAACTGGACTTAAGTTTTAGTTCTTGAGAGTTTCGCTTGTCATCCGACTGGCTTTGTACAAGAATCTGTTGGCAATTAAATACCCTGGAAAGTTCCAATTAGCCAATTATCCTGGGACTCCGCAGTGTAACTGCATCTTAGAGAAAAGGACACATCTTTGATGATTATAAAGCCCAGGGCCGTCTCGCTAATGAGGTGATTCCAGGTAGTTAATACTTTAGATACTAAAATGGGAACTGTTGTCTCCACACAAGTAATTTCTGATGAAAGGTCAAGATGCTGTACAGCCCAAGATATAAAGAAATCTCAAATTAGAATTTTAAGCGGTGGATTGATGAAACATGACATTCCAAAGGCTTCCCTCCACCTCACCGCCTCGAGAAAAGCTTCAGACTACACAGTGTGTGCGTGAAGAACACCATACGTCCCTCCCCCTCCCTTGATACCAGATGAAAAGAAGTGAATTTACAGCCCCTACCCTCCTCATGGCCTATCCCACTTACAGGCCACTCGTGAGTCCCGTGGCCCCTCCCCCACTCGCACCTCAAACCCATCCCCCCTGCCACACAGAAAAAAAGCCTTTTCCGGTAGAGGCGGAGACAAAGTTTAAAACTGCCTGATTCTGACTACCTGAAATGGCTATTTCACAGTTTTCTGTAAGAGGGGTATGGGTCTGAGGCATGAGAGGGGAGGGCCATGAGTGGGCAGGACCAGTGGCCTGCAAGGAAAGGGGCAAAGGAAGAGCTTGACATTTTCCCTTTAATATCAGAATTTCAAGATTTATTCAAACAACTTGATGGCAGGCAACTCATTTCCAGACTTTTTTTCAAACTGCTGCATCACTCAAATCATCAAACTGCAATCATTCAAATACGATACCCCTAAAATACTTGAGAAATGACACAGTACATTCCCTTCATTACAGAGGAAAACTGAAAGAACTTGCCGAATCACACACATTGGTCTCACCACACCCCCAATATATATGAATCCAGTTTTACATTCTTCACCAATCACTGAATATATAACATCACACTCCGAATCCGGACGGATCATCCGAATTTCGGTACTTCGGATACTATTTTCTATAATTATCGAACGTTTAAAGCTATTTTCAAATAGCCTTGAACATTCGATTATAATTGAAAATTCATTCCGTTTTCGGATTTTCCCGAGATCTGGAATCCGAAAATGGAATGAAACTGGTGAGTTTTGGCCATCTCTAAATGCTACCAACACCAGCAGACTTTTGGTATATTACATGGGCATGCCCAATAATAATGCAGTTCTGGACAATGGTCACAAAAACTATTTCTAATCTTCTGCAGTTCCCAGTCCCACTAAACCCTAGATTATGTTTACTGGGAATACCAGATCAAATGAATGGAATAAATTTATGAATAGTTTTTCAGAAAAAAGTATATTGCAAAAAACTATTTTCTTAACTGGATGGCCCGGTCACCTCCCGAACTAAAATGGAAGGATATAATTAATGCCACACTTCTGTATGTTCGAGTAATATATAAAGTAAAGGATGCCCAGGCATATTTAAAAGGTTTGGTCTCCTTAAGGGGTCCCACTATAGTCATTATTGGAATAATATAGACAGTGATGCAAATTTTAATGACTTACACCCCCCTTCCTATATTTATATATATTAACGTTAAACTGAAGTTCAATATTGTATTGACACCAATATATGCTTTATTATTTCAAATATTATCATATATATTTTTTTTTTCCATGTTAAGATAGGCGGTTTCATATTATAGCAAATTTCATCTTCAACCTGTACACATAAAATAATAAAAAACGTATCTATTAATACGAACCTAGATAAGTAGTCCACAAGTTGCTTTAGTTCTTCAAGCAAGCCCTTAAATAAGAAGAGTATAAATGAGCACCAGTGCTTACTATTCAGTGGATTAGTCTGCACACCTTAAAACTAAAGTCCATGACGCTAGGTATATCCTGCTTTTTACATTCTTCAAACAGAAGAAGCTATATATCCTAAAGTTAGCAATTACAGTTATCACCAAATTACCTTACAATAGTTTACAGTTGCTGTAAACATATAAGATCCCATAGACAGCTCTGGCCTTCATATGAATCGACTCTCCTACCTGTATATCCAAGAGCTGGAAGTAATAAGTTGGTACTTGAACAAACAAGAGAACAAGGGTATATATCAATCAAAATCAAGGAATTGATAATTGTGCTCAATTTACTATATAACTGTGAATTCTTAACATTTGAAAATCATCAAATAATATTCTTAATATGCATAAAATTAAATCTACTGAAGAATCTCAAACAGTAAAAAAAAAGATCTTTCTAGCAATAGTAGTTATATCATATGAACAATTTTTACACTAAGAAGTGCATTAAAGGGCATGTCCATCCTTTAAAAAAAATGTATATGTGGTAGGGTACTTTCTCCCAGCCCCAACCGCATTATTAGATTTTCAAGAAAGTCCCCCGATAGTTTACTTACCTTACCTCTTTCCCCCGCCGCACAGTCCCGGCCCTCTGCTTGACAGAACTGCAAGCAGGGGACGGAACCGGCAGCTGTGTCCCTGATTGGCTGAGAGGCTGAGGTGGCAGATTGGGGTCCAAAACTTCCCTGTCCAATACAATATTGTGTATACTTCATAAATCAAATTGAGAGGACAGAATTGGATTTAGGGATTTAGAGATGTAGGTGAGGAAGGCCAAATGCCTAGAGCTTGCGCAGAACCCACAAGCATTAGTTGGATTATGATTCATATAACTTATAAATAACACTTATCACATCTTGTAATAAAGCCTGAAGTTGTGTGACTGTTACATATCACAACCCAATTCTTTTTTGTGCTTTCTAATACTAACTAACATTTGTTATGTTTTGTGAACCACACAATATTTTACAGTGTGATTCACAGTGTTCTTCCAACTATTGTTAATTTGAACCCAATCCATTAATAGGAAAGAAAAACTGCGCACACCAGACTTGGTGCAACTGGTGTTTATTTATCCATACACTGTGTTTGTGGAGTGGAGAGTTGCAGGATCCCTCTGTTCTCTTCCATCTATTAAAAGGGAGCGGGCATGGTATAAAAGGGCCAATGCCATTTATTCATTAAATCCATTACATTTTCAGGAAATTTCATTTGGGAACCTAGAAAGGCAGAATGAGCCTGCGTGGGTGGATCCTTTACAATTAGATTTCATCTAATTTCAGGAGTGTAAAATGCTGGTTTGTTGAAAGGGTTAAAAGACGAATATTTGAAACATATAAAATTCAAAAACAGAGAGTAAGAGAATGTTATGTACTGACAAAGTCCTGGAATATGTCGACCTTAGAAGCCCACAGTTTTGGACATTTATCGTACACATCCTTCTTTACAGAAAGAAATTAGAAATAACTTTCATATTGAGAACCGCTTTTCTTTTATCGCTCTAATATGATAAAGAAAACTGAATAAAATCAGGTTTAAAAAATGAACTTGAGGTCAGTTAACGTGGATTGTGTCTGGAAAATGAATTTTAGTAACATTTGTTACAGTTGGTATCTACAGCCTGGTTTAGCAACACTTTAATACAGCTGTGGTCTAAAATCTTACTGATCATTTCTGAGTATTCTGTGTCTGCAACCTACCAAATACTGGTAATGTCAGTATCTCTGGTTTCTCTGCGGTTTGCCCTGTTGATATTTTTAAACAGTTTTATTTAGGGTTAATACCCTAAAGTATGAAATGTAAAGTAAAGCTCCTATTGAGAATGATCAGCTAATTGTAAGTTAGGGAAATGTTCCTAAAACATAATACATTTAAAACATTATGCCAGATAATAAATAGTGATGAATCCCGGTTTTAATTTGCTGGTTTCTAAAATCTGTGGATTCAGTGGATTTTTGTAAATTTTCAAACTCTGAAATTTACTATTAAAAGCTAATTAATTGCAGTTAAAATTGAAAATTCCTATAGAAAAATGGCTATTGAATATTCTATTGGATTCAAATCAGATTTTCAGAACTCAAAACTCACCAGTTTTGTCCATCTCTATTGATCACCTGTATTAGTTCATTACTTATAATTTACACAATTTTAGTCATGTCCAGTAAAAAAAAATTTGCCAAAAGGAAAAAGATAATTAGAATTTTGATAATCATTCAAAATCTATTAATCCCAAATGGTCAATATGGAAATCTCATGGGAGAAAAATTGACAGAAACAGAGAAGGGACATATGAGTTTGTTTATAGACTGTCAGGAAAGTGTGTAGTGACTTGGTAGAATGGGTTAACTATTGGTATTAGTTCTTGCAAAGGACCAATAAAATATTATAAAATATTATTCCACCCCTGGAACAGTCCTATTGTTTATATTACGATTAGTGAAGCATGGAACCAGAGCTTCTTTCCAGACAATGTGGGGCCGAACCGTGTATCTGGAATTCTCTTCAGCTAGGGGTCTGGTGGGTACTAAGAGGTCATTTTAAGGACAACCATACCTGGAAAATAAATGTATTTCAGTATTGGAATATGTAAGACAGAAACCAATATTATATTTGTGAATGGAAAAGGGCCCATTAATATGATACCCAACATGGAGCCCTTATTCCCTTGCCAAGGCAAGTTATTAATATCTTGAAATATGGATTACACACAGGTCATGCTTGGTATTGGAGGAATTGATAATTAATACGGAGAGGAATATGTGGTCAATATCCCAATACAATGTACAATCTAAATTTATATGGAATCTGCCTAACTGAGGGGGAATGAATGCTTTTGGCTAGTCATAAATCTGGACATTCCAGACACTCCCCCCCTCATACAATAGCCCATAGGATGGGGGTGGTTCAACAAGGAGTTTAAAAATCCTTGTAGCCCCTATAACTGAGGGGACATGCTAAAAACGTGTGTATGGACCTGATTTTTCTTCCCGCACCAGGATACAGGACTTCTTCTAGTGAGTAGGGTCTGTGAATATTTTTTTATTTTATATAACTGTTGTACCTATTGTATGTCATTTTATTATAACACACCATTTTATTTTTTATTTTTGTATTATATGCACTGTCCACATTTGGAATATTACAATCTAAAAATTAATAAGTTTTTGTCTTTGATGCTCTAAAAGAACTCAGTTAGCCTCTGATAAGTTTATATGTGGTTGAGTGTTTGCTAATTAACTCGTGTGACTGCTTGTGAAGGAATATGCTAATTAACCAGTTAGTTGCTGGAGTGAATGGTGTAGTTGTTAACCATTTAGCTGCTAGGACAGGGGTGTGCATAGTCAGTGAGAGTCAAGAGTGTTTTTGGGGCGTCTTTAAGGCCATAATTTAAAGTGGTGGCAGCGAGTCCCGATTGATTGGTCAAATCACGTGCCCAGCGAACTGGCGTTCGTGACAAATTGGCTGGCAGCATGTGGATAAATTATTTTTTATTAGAGCATTAGTGCTTGGATTAAGTATTTAACCCTTGTACTAAGACCTGTATCCTTGCGAGGGTATCAGTCTTCAAAGACAAACTCATCACATTTATTTTTAAAAGACATACTACAAACAGTTCTTCCCCCCTTCTCTGTTTTTCTTTTCTATCTTTTATTTGGCAAGGTTAGCTTAGAATGGCAACCTTTTACAAGAGACAAACCAAGGAGTGTCCTGATCAACCTCTGTGTGGAAAGAGGTATTGATGTCCTGGACAAGTCCAGGATAGAGGGACTGATAAGGGAATTGTTGGAGAGTGACCTGGAGCAGCAGAACTACACAACTGAGTCGGGAAGCGATGTGGATTTAGCTATCCCAGAGAGGACTGTTAACGTTGATCCTCTCAGCATGAGGACACTACAGAGCAGGAAGACCGTACTTCTTCCCTGCAAAAGGATTTACAATTGGGGTTCAGATGACCCCCAGCTACGTCTTCAATTAATCTTGCAGCATCAGGAGCGGGAGCAGCAAGCACTGAGAGAGCTGAATGGCAAGCCCAAGAGGAAGCAGTTGAACACAAGCGCAAAGGAAATGGAAGCCGCAGCAGCTGAGCGGCAGACGCAGAGAGAATTCGAAGCTGCAGACGCAGACCTGCATTTCAACTGAAGTTGGCAAAGTTCCAGCACCAGACCCAGTCTCCACAGTCCAGTGAGTCCAGAGAGGGTCCGTTTGCTTGCATGGTTCACCCAAGTTTCCTGTCATGGACAATAATAAATTTGGACACTTTTTGTTTAAGTTTTGAAAGTGCTGCAGACAGTATCAGTTGCCACAGGAGCATTGGGCAAGATACTTGACACCTGGATTAAAAGGCAACCTTAGATGCCTTTGTGGAACTCCACCAGAGCTTGATGGGGACTATGATGCTTTGAAACAGGCTCTGATTAAGAAGTTTAACCTCACGCCAGAGGTGTATCGCAAAAAGTTCCGAGCATTGCAGAGAGGTCCCACTGACAGCTACTCAGATGTTGTGAGTAATCTGAGAACCAGTTTTCGCCAGTGGATTAAAGGACTGTCAGTTACCAAATTTGAGGAGCTGGAGGATCTTATGGTAATGGATCAGTTCCTTAACATCTGTCCTGGAGATGTGCGACAGTTTTATTGGAACGGAGCCAAAACAGCGCAAAAGCAGCAGAAATCACAGACCACCTATGCAGCCAACAGGGTGCCAACCAGTGGTGGCTCTACACCGGGGCACAATGGGGCACATGCCCCAGTTCACAGAGGCAGTGCCCCCCAAAGTGCCCCCCCTTCCAAGAATCCAACAGCACCGCTTTTCCTGGTGACTGTGCTGATGTGCTTTTGTTTGGATCATGCTTGTTCTTCTGCCGGGCAGTGTAAGATCTAAATAAAGTTTTCTTTAAAAAAACTTTATTTGTCTGTCTGGCCCAGCGATTCTCAACCGGGGTTATGCAAGCCTGATGTCCGCCGGGTCCGCGAGAAAATATGTCCTCTGGGGTCTTCAAGAAAATTTTGGTCCGGCCCGGCGGAACGTCGCGTCTAACGTCACCATGCTCCTGCTGCGTTACTGCCGGCTGTAACCTGTGCTGCTCGCTCTGCATGGGCTTTCACTCCTGGGTTTTTAGGATTAGGCCAGCTGGCCAGGTATGTTTTATTTTATTTATGATGGATGGGGGTGTTGTGGCACCAGTATCAGGTGTGCTGTGGGCAGGGAAACTGTCTGGAAGACCTAATATTTGAAGGGGGGTTGAGGTATGAAATAGCTGGGGGCATTAAAACTTTATTTAAATATGTTTGGGAGATGCCACACAATATGGATGGGTGGAGGTTGGTTGGAAAGCATGATATTTAGATATTTTGGTGGTTTTTGTGTATAATATATAATTAACAGGTCTGCACTAATTGTAAATTTAGTTGTATTTAACCTTACCTCTGGCTTTTAATATTTGACTGTGTTTGGGTCTTTAAGGATTGAAATTTAATTATAAGACTTAGGGGCTGGTGCATTAATAAGGTTCAAAATTTGCCCCAAGCTTATTAGTACAGTAGCAACCAATCATTTATTTTTTTTATTACACTTAGATAATGCCTAATTTGTTTCAGGTTATTAGCATGAGGCAAACTTTGTACCTCTCATTGCATCATCATTGCTGTAATGAATAAAAATTGATTGTATTTAAACTGCATTACAGCTGACTGACATGCTGGGTGTTTTTTAACAGGATCCTGATTTTTCACTGATCTGGAAAGCTTAGCAGCTTTCCAGATTACCTTGAATTCTCTTTTTGAAGTTGTTAATAAATGTTTAGGAACGTATTTTTGTAGTAGTTATCTCTCATTTGGTGTGTTCTGTGCTTATATATGATTTCTTTTCTTTGGAGGTCCCCGTGCCATAAACATTTTTTCAAGGGGTCCTCAATGGTAAAAAGGTTTATAAACACCGGTCAATCTGTGAATTTATCTTATTATCTATCTATATCTCCATCTCATATTAAGATATATCTGTCGATCTTATAATCTATCTATCTATCTAACTATCTATCATCTATCTATCTATCTGTCTATAGTCTATCTATCTATTATCTATCTATCTGTCATCTCCATATCTATCTTTATTATCTGCCTGCCTATCTATCTGACAGGTAATATGATTGATAGATAGATAGATAGATAGATAGATAGATAGATAGATAGATAGGGAGATGATAGAAAGATAGATAATCTATCTATCTATTATCTATCTATCTATCTATCTATCAATCATATTATTTGTCAGATAGATAGGCAGGCAGATAATAAAGATAGATATGAAGATGACAGATAGATAGATAGATAGATAGATAGATAGATGATAGAAAGATAGATTATCTATCAATCTCCATCTGTCTATCCATCTATCTCCATCTGTCTATCTATGTATCTCCATATCTATCTATCTTTCATATATCTTATCTGTCTATCTATCTATCTATCTATCTATCTATCTATCTATCTATCATCTCCATATCTATCTTTATTATCTGCCTGCCTATCTATCTGACAGATAATATGATAGATATAGATAGATAGATAGATAGGGAGATGATAGAAAGATTATCTATCTATCTATCTATCTATCTATCTATCTATCTATCTATCTATCTGTCTGTCTGTCTGTCTGTCTGTCTGTCTGTCTGTCTGTCTGTCTATCTCTATCTATCATATCTATCTATCTATCTATCTATCTATTTTTCATCTATCTTATCTATCTATCTGTCTGACATCTCCATATCTATCTTTAGTAATCTGCCTGCCTATCTATCTGACAGATATGATAGATAGACAGATAGATATGGAGATGATAGAAAGATAGCCTATCTATCTATGCATCAATCTTATTAGCTATCATCTATCTATCTATCTATCTATCTATCTATCCATCAATCTTATTAGCTCTTATTAATATCTATCTATCTATCTCCATATCTATCTGGCTCTGCCTGTCTGATATGATATTATATCTATCTATCTATCTATCTATCATATTATCTGCCAGATAAATAGGCAGGCAGATAAGATATCTTTCTATCTAACTAGCTATCATATTATTTTGTCAATAATGCAGGCAGATAATAAAATAGATATTGAGATGATAGATCTTCTGTCTATCCATCATCTCCATCTGTCTATCTATGTATCTCCATATCTGCCTATCTGACAGATAAGATAGATAGATCTAGACAGACAGAGAAAGAAGAAAGATACATATATATAGATAGATTGGACAGACAGGTAGATAGATAGACAGACAGAGATAGGCAGATATAGATAGATGGACAGACAGCGGCATTGCCCTGTATGTAGCCAGGCAATGGTCTTCATTCAACTATTCGTGTCATTTATTTCTATAAACTTAAAATTCTTGGTTAAAAACCACACAGTTTAATTGTAAGGTATGTAATGGCTGTTTCGTACACCTCACATTATCCTGACATAGATTATTGGTGCTTTTTTTATGTGCCCCATTTGTTAGCCTTTGTGCCCATGTTGTGCCCCCGGAAAGATCTGGAGCTGGAGCCGCCACTGGTGCCAACATATCCAAAATGTCCAACTTTACAAAGATCACCCAGCTGGAAGGAGCATCACTACAGGAAGCAGCACCGCAGAATGTCAAGGCTGGTGAGAATCTGAAAGGTCCAGTGTGAGCATAAACCATGGAGATACACGCAGATGTTTTATATGTAACCAGACGGGACATATAAGAGCTTCCTGTCAAGAAAGAAAGGGACGTATCCGGTAAGACAGAGAATTTATATCATCATATGCAGACTGTGATTGTGGGAGATAAAGTTACTCAGGGGTTACGGGACTCAGGAGCTAACTAGTCTCTGGTGCGTCCAGAGATGATTAACTTTGGGGACATTATTCCTGGGAAGACTTTATTGGTAAAGGGAGTGGGTGGGAGTCATCCACGGGTGCCTGTGGCTAATGTTTACTTGGATTGGGGTGTGGGAAGTGGGGATATCCAATGAAATTCCTGTCAATGTGTTACTGGGGAATGATTTGGGAAGAAAGGTCTCTGCTTTTGTGCCAAATGATCCGGTCTCACTAAGTCCAGCCGCGCTGGAGTGTGACCACCCACTGCAATCAGTAAAGGGAATAGGTAACAAGGGGCATGGTAGCTGGGAAGGAGAGCTGAGAGACCAGAGCAGATGTCCATCAGTGCCAGAACCAGTATCGCCTAACTGTGTGAATGGAGAGAGAGAGAGAGTGATCCCCAAGTCAGGTATAGTACCTGTAGGTAGGGATTGCCACAGTAGCTGGGAGGGAGGGCTGAGAGACCAGAGCAGGTGTCAGTCAGCGCCAGAACCAGTACTGTCTACATGTGTAAATGTAGAGGGGGGGGAAGGCATCCCCGAGGTTATGTTCTGGGTAAAGTGCCCATAGTAGGGAGGGATTTCCAGAGTAGGATCCCTGATCCTGTGCCCAATCTGCCTGAGGTCCTGGATAGCAGTCAGGAATTAGTGCAGGAGTGTGTGGGGCAGGTGGTAAGGACTCAGAGCAGGGTCCTAATGGAGGTTTCCTCTCAGACTAAGGGAGAAGAGGGTAGCTGTGGGCATGCGGTAGCACCAGTACCAACCTCAGTGGTGACACTGAACAGAACTAGGAGTGTCCCCGGTAGATGAAAAGAAGGTAGCCATCCCTAAGGACAAAACCATACCAGTAACAGTCACTGGTTTGTCCCAGTCTAAGAGGGAGCAGGGATATGGTGAGCAGGAAGTCAAGGAAAGGGTTAAGAGTGGCCAGGATCTGTCAGAGTTTAGAGTGTATCAGAGGGAAGACAGAAGCCCGAGGTTAGGAGTGGCTGGGTACAGTCCCCTACATATCACTGTACTCCAGGTGGTGAATACAGAACTGTACCTGTCAGCACACAGAGTGGTCACACAGATGGTAGTATAGGTGGTTTGCTCTCTATATCGAAGTGTGTACAGACTGGACATCAAGAGGTTAACCAGTCTACTTGGGTGAGTGAATGTGAACCCAACCCAAGTTCTCATAACCACAGAAAAGAGGATAGTGGTTTTGTAAAAATGTGCAGAAAGCATCACATCGTGGAGCAATATGATTTACATTCACTGAACAAAGAGAATGCAGGTGGATATTCATGTCTATCAGAACCTCCTGATTATGGACGCAGTAGAGGTGACCTGGGAGTCACATCCTGTGCGCCAATTTTAAAGGGGGAGGTGTCAGGAAAGTGTGTAGTGACTTGGTAAGAATGGGTTAACTATTGGTATTAGTTCTTGCAAAGGACCAATAAAAATATCATTCCACCCTGGAACAGTCCTATTGTTTATATTACGATTAGTGAAGCATGGAACCAGAGCTTCTTTTCCAGACAATGTGGGGCCGAACCGTGTATCTGGAATTCTCTTCAGCTAGGGGTCTGGTGGGTACTAAGAGGTCATTTTAAGGATAACCATACCTGGAAAATAAATGTATTTCGGTATTGGAATATGTAAGACAGAAACCAATATTATATTTGTGAATGGAAAAGCAGGCCCATTAATATGATACCCAACATGGAGCCCTTATTCACTTGCCAAGGCAAGTTATTAATATCTTGGGAAATATGGATTACACACAGGTCATGCTTGGTATTGGAGGAATTGATAATTAATACAGGAGAGGAATATGTGGTCAATATCCCAATACAATGTACATATCTACATTTATATGGAATCTGCCTAACTGAGGGGGAATGAATGCTTTTGGCTAGTCGTAAATCTGGACATTCCTAGACACTCCCACCTCATGCAATAGCCCATAGGATGGGGGTGGCTCAATAAGGAGTTTAAAAATCCTTGTAGCCCCTATAACTGTGTTCATACTGAGGGGACATGCTAAAAACGTGTGTATGGACCTGATGTTACTTCCCGCCCCGGGATACAGGACTTCTTCTAGTGAGTAGGGTCTGTGAATATTTTTATCCTTTTTATTTTATATAACTGTTGTACCTATTGTATGTCATTTTATTATAACATCATTTTCTTTTATTTTTGTATTATATGCACTGTCCACCTTTTGGAATATTAAATCTAAACTTTAATAAGTTTTGTCTTTGATGCTCTAAAAGAACTGTTAGCCTCTGAAAAGTTTGTATGTGGTTGAGTGTTTGGCAGCATAAATGCTAATTAACTCTGTGACTGCTTGTAAATGACTGATGCTAATTAACCAGTTAGTTGCTGGAGTGAATGGTGTAGTGTTAACCATTTAGCTGCTAGGACAGGGGTGTGCATAGTCAGTGAGAGTCAAGACTATGGGGCGTCTTTAAGGCCGTAACTTAAAGTGGTGGCAGCGAGTACCAATTGATTGGTCAGATCACATGCCCAACGAACTGGCGTTCATGACAGACAGTGAAAGACGAGACAATTCAACATATAACAAAAAAAAGAAAGGACAAACCAGCACATAAAATATAGGACTGGAACACTAGGGATGAGCAACACAAACACAAAGTACAGCTCAGCTGGATATTAAACGTAGGGAGAATAACAGAAAGAAATCTTGAGAGATTCTCATCAAGGGATCATTAGCTAAGACATAAGTTTAGAGATGCAATTTATACATCAAAAGACTCCTTAATATTTTATCATGAAATTTTCATTTAAAAGAAAACGGAATGTTTTCAAGAAAGAAACAAAATAAATAGATGAATTAAACCAACCACACAAATACTTTTATATTGATACAGTATATACTGATTGTGAGGTTTGTAGGTCTTACATTAGAGTTTCATAGCCATCATTCCTTGAAGTCCGGTCAGATGGAAGTGGGAGTGGTTAAAATCCTACCTTGGGAAGAGACTCGGAAAAAGTGGTCACTCCTCCATAATGATTGGTTATGATACCAACAAGTAGCCCACTATACAGAATGAATATTGGCATCCCAATAAACAAGGGTTCACAACTTTTGAGAAACTGCTACTCAGCCTCAGATAGTAAAAAGAAACTCCAGCTATATATAGTATGATCAATGAAAGTAGACATAACCTGAAATTGTCATTTATGACTAATGGAGGCGTGGCTAGGGGGAACGCTGGATGACACACAATGGGAAGATATTTTCTCCTCATTAAAAAATGCTCTATTAATTTAATTATCAAAGAAAAAATTTAAAAATACGACATCATTGGTATTTATCTCCAGCTAGAATTTCAAGAGTCTTTACTGGTGCCTCTGATTTATGCTACAGGGGATGTGCAGTGAGAGCAGATCTTAAACATTGTTGGTGGGAGTGTGAGGAAGTCCAAAAACTGTGGAACTCAAGTAACCAACTAATAAACAAAACTCTTCGAATACAAATCAATTTAAATCCATGGACAGCCCTGTTCGACAGAACTGTACCTGGAGTTTCCAAGTCAGGAAACACACTGATTCATAAGATTTGGTTGCTTCCCGAACACTAATACCTCTACATGGAAACAGGAAGCCCCTAATACAGTATGTTTAATTAATACCATCTGGTGGCTATGTGAAAACGACTACACAAAAAGCTACCTAACAGGGTCATTCACTAGTTATGACAAAACTTGGGGACCATGGATTTATGAGGACTGGGCCAGAAACCAAAATACTAACACCACAAACACAGAAACAGACACTATTAGAAAAGAGCAAAGCTAACCCCAAATATCTCTGTTGTATTCAATTAGATCAACTGGACTTGAAGTTTAGTTCTTGAAGACGTTTCGCTAGTCATCCGACTGGCTTTCTCAATTCAGAATGACTTGTACAAGAATCTTTGCCAATTATGTACCCTGGAAAATCCCAATTAGCATATCACAGCCAAATGTTAAGGGTGGGATTGAATAGTGGCTAAGAGGTGTTATAGGAACGCCCAGAGTAAGGTGTCAAAACAGCATTGTACATGGCAGACAGTTGGTGTCGAACCCCCCCACCTCTATTTAGTCTTGGTTTCTTTATTTTCACATAAATGGCCTCCTTAACGCCTCTCTTGAACCAGTCACGTTCCTTTGCCAATATGTTAACATTACAATCTTCAAAGGTATGTCCTTTATCCTTAAGATGCAGGTACACGGCTGAGTCCTGACCCGAGGAATTGGCTCTTCTGTGCTTGGCCATACGTTGATGCAGTTGCTGTTTGGTCTCCTCCACATACAAATCAGAGCATTCTTCACTGCACTGCACTGCGTATATGATGACGCTTTTCTTGTGTTTCGGTATTGGGTCTTTCGGATGTACCAATTGCTGCCTCAGTGTGTTGTTCGGTTTAAAGCAGAAAGGGATACGGTGTTTTTTGAAAATTCCTCTAATTCGACTCCAACTGTCTGCCATGTACAATGCTGTTTTGACACCTTACTCTGGGCATTCCTATAACACCTCTTAGCCACTATCCAATCATGCCCTTAACACTTGGCTGTGATATGCTAATTGGGATTTTCCAGGGTACATAATTGGCAAAGATTCTTATACAAGTCATTCTGAATTGAGAAAGCCAGTCAGATGACTAGCGAAACGTCTTCAAGAACTAAACTTCAAGTCCAGTTGATCTAATTGAATACAACAGATATACCATGACCTGGATGAATGAGAACCTTCACAAGCAACTCTAAATATCAACTCTGTAGACATCCTGATGGCTAACAAGCCACCAATTGAACCCCAGCCACTCATAACCCACAAATCAATTGAGACAATACTGAAAAGGGTTAAACTGAGCATATGCACCTAATAACTAGCTGCAAAAAACGAAGAGGAGACAGAAACTTTCTATATGAGGAAAATAGGCCCATGTGTTCTTCTCCTCTTAGAGAATAGATGAATTGAAAAACAGGAAGACACCTAGTACTTCAAACGGGTGAGGCCCGCATGCGGGCCTGTTAAAAGTTATAAAATGTTAAAAGTTATTAAGTATTTTATCAGCACCGACTACTCAATTGTAAAATTTACTACATGACAATATTTATATCTGTGAATGTATGAATTTTTATTACAATTGAATAAAAATTTTGGAAAACCAAAAAAAATTAGTGTGCCTTTGGACTGGCTCTTCACCTAGTTTACTGAGGGAGGTTTGGGGATAATGAATGTAGAAGAAGTAAATCAAACAAAACCCTGTAAGCAGTTTTATATAATAAAAGCCTAGTTGAAACTGCACTGCTGACTGGAAGATAAAATGATCTCCTCAAGGATTGCTTCAAATAGGAAAAAGAATAGAACAATTAAAATAGAGAAGTTAATTCAAACTTGTAGAAGACCATATGAAAAATATTGATAACATTGGTAAAGATAAACAAATCTAAAAATTTAATGGATTTAACAAAAAAACAAACACAACTGGATATAATTTTCTAAACATTTTGACAAAGCAGACTAAGGGGCATACTTATAAAGGGCTGTTAACTTTCCGCCACCATTTTTCCCACCAGTTTTACTGAAATCAGAATTACCATGATTTATAAAAGGGCGTCGGACATTGCATCAGTCAATTCTCGCTTCTATTTATAAAGCGGCGGTAACTGAGCTATGGCATTAACCTCGGCCGTTTCAATTCACCAACTTTGAGTTTTAGGGCTTTAGGCGTCCTGCAGCTTGAACCAGGACCCCCCTTACCCGGCACTTATAAGTGTGTGCCGCCCTGACAAGGGCCTTTGGGGCTTAAGGGGTCCCGCAGCTTGAGCCCGGACCTCCCTCCCTGACCCTTAAAAGTGCCCATGTGGCACTACAGTGCCCTTGTGGCCCTGACAAGGGCCTTTTAGGGCATAAGGGGTCCCACAGCTATAACCGGACCCCCTCTCCTCCGGTACTGACAAGTGCCATTGTGGGGGTCCTGTAGCTCAAAACAGGACCCCCCCATTGTTTCTTACAAGAGCCTTTGGGCATGACTTCTTTCTTCCATCCGGTGATACCAGCTCCGCTGATGTGGCCAACAACGGTAAGTGCACCTCCAGTGCTGGCTACTTCAACGTAGCCATTGTCACCGGCATCTTGATCCAAAGTCTTCTTTCATCACAGCCAGCACACCAACTCCGCTAAAGTCGGCATGCCAGCCAAGGTCACTGTGGTCGCCAGTAACCCCGCTGGCACTAGTGGCTTTAACGGAGCCGATGTTGTTGGCCTCTTCTTTCTCCTGTCATCAACTGCGATGAATTCTGAACTCTGTCCAATTCTGAACCTAATCAGAACCTAATCCAATTCTGATTCGTCAATTTTTCAATGCTTGCGATCACATGGTTATACAGTAACCAATCATATTTCTGAAAATAGTGCCAGGGAAGGTGGGTCCTGGTTCGAGCTGCGGGACCCCTTAAGCCCCAAAAGGCCCTTCCAAGAGACGCAAGGGCACTTTTACATGCCGCAAAGGCCCTTCCAAGGGCCACCCCACCCTGGCCACAGGGGGCGAGGGTGGGGTGTGCGTTTACCTAGCTGCGCCCCTTTGGCGAATGTGACCACCCACACTGCAATACTTTCCCTGCAGCCCCTCCCTGACTTTTCTGTGGCGTTGTGCGGTGGTAATTTTTGGGCAAAAATAACGGACCTTTATCCTTTATAAATATGCCACTAAGAATGCTCACTCTATGAGCATTTCGTTGTGATGCAGTGCAATGCATATAGTATGCAATAATGCAGGGATAGTACATTTTGCACTGAAAGCAATCAGTTCTGTTCCCAATAATGTGCTTTGTCGACAACAGATTCATGCTATGCACAACATAGTAAGGCCCCACTACAACACACCAGAATAGCGAGTGTGATTGTGTGTGATGCCGTGCATTATGAAAATGCACTTGATTGCGCAAAAAAAGGTGATTGCATGCATTACCAAAATGGAAATGGATGCGCAATCAAATGCACAACGGAAATCACAGGAATTTTTGCATTCCCGCAATATCTGTGTTAAATCACGTGCGCAAGCGCACGAAAAGAGAGTTAGTGGGGGCCTATCCATAATGGGAAAAATTAGTTGTGTCTGATTTTTACATAATCACCAAAAAAATACCAACAAAATCTAAATAAAAAAATGCAGGTAATAAAAAAGCCCATAAATTAATATAAATTACACAAAATATCTACAGGGATGCATTATAACTACCATACATTATATTGTCACACATCTTACAGTAG
Organism: Hymenochirus boettgeri; assembly: GCA_019447015.1. Lineage (NCBI taxonomy): Eukaryota > Metazoa > Chordata > Amphibia > Anura > Pipidae > Hymenochirus > Hymenochirus boettgeri. The sequence continues at coordinate 66,590 of JAACNH010000510.1, read as the reverse complement.
TTGAATCTGAACTAGCGGCTGTGAACTCAGGAAAATCTTATTTTAAAAGTCAAAAATTCTAGAATAGAAATGTAAAGGGCTGTTTTTACAATAAATGGACAAAGTGTGTATTTTTGTGGGGGCAGTAACAATACTTGTTTACATTTAGAGAAGCAAATGATTTTAAAAAGAACACTGGGATAATTAATGTTCCCCACTGCTGTAATTCACTTCTCACTGTATATTAATTACTAGCAACAGTGCTGCAATTTTTTATTTTCTTACAAGCCTGTAATGAATTTAGATACAACAATACACGTTCTAGGATTGAGATGTCTACATCAAATAAATCATCTTTAAGCAATTCAAACGTCAACAGCAATTGCCTTCTTAATTGCCTTCCAGTTAATTAACTCTCAAAAGAAGCAGCATCTGTCCTGTATATCAATGTTGAAATGAAACATTATTTCTCAAAACTAAAACATCTAGGGGCTGATGCTTTAGTTTGCAGCCACCAATCAATCATATCTAACGCAGTGACCCAATAAAAAAAACATCTGACTGATTGCGGCAAATTCATAGCACAGTCAAACTTCTGCACCTTTATTGCATCATCATCATCCCTTATCCAAGAACATTCTATACTATGCTATTCATCAAATATTCATCTCTATAAAAATAAACAGGGAGATTCAATAAGAGTTCTTATCTTTAAAAATGGTGCTAATTTTGCCCCAACCAATCAGATATTATTTAACATTTGAAAGCTAACATCTGATTGCTTGGGACAAAATTAGCACCATTTTTAACAATAGAAATTTTATTGAATAACCCTAAAAATATACAGCATAAAAATCACGGTACATGATAGTTTGATCAGATAAATAGTGGGAGACCAAGGTGAATGTAGGATATAGATGATATTGTATATATCTCTACAAAACATAACCCAGACACATCTTGTTTAGACTCATGTTTGTGATTTGCCCCACACCTTAGTATATTGGCTTCTTCTATTAGTATAAATGATTTTTTGTATGGAGAGTGGAGTTGACAGCAGATTTCCACTAACCAGGGACAGCAGTGTTGCTTGAATTCACCACTTAGCTATCAGATTTCTATCCAATCACACCCTTAACACCTGGCTGTGATATGCTAATTGGGATTTTCCAGGCTACATAATTGCCACAGATTCTTGTACAAGTCATTCTGAATTGAGAAAGCCAGTCGGTTGACTAGCGAAACGTCTTCCAGAACTAAACTTCAAGTCCAGTTGATCTAATTGAATACAACAGATATACCATGACCTGGATGAATGAGAACCTTCACAAGCGTGTCTCCTAAACTGTTATTGAAATGCACGTTTCACCTGGAGGTACCTAAAGAGAAAGAAGTTTGGGATTTTGAACTGCTATTGTAAAACCTCAGGGAGCAGACATTTAACCCAAATATGGGTCTGGTTGTATCTTATTGGTATATTCATAGTTTGTCATGTTAGTAGTTTGAGAAAGTACCTTTAAGTCCTCTAGAAAGTTGGTAAATAGAGTGGGAGGCATTTGGAATACCGGGTAACCAGATAAACCTATTTTGATTATCTCTGGACCACATTAGGAAGTGGGAAATTTGGGAGGCAATATACAGTAATAAATTCCAAAATCTAGGACAGCTAATCCCCCAAGTCCGAGGGGCATTGTACTCAGCTGCTGTGTTTTTGATGTTACTATCCCTTGAATTTATTAGAAAATTAATTTAAAATATATATTTGAAGCTTTGCTATTGTTCATCCACTGTTTGTGTTAATTAGTTAATCATAGATAACTTTAATATAAAGTTAAACACAACCATAATTTATCATAGACTGTGTAAGAAGGGTGGTAGCTGTCTACTGCTGTTTCTAAACAAATAAAATTACCCTGAAACTGCAAAATGTTTTCTCCTATAAAACCAAACAGGACGGATGTTTGATACTTTAGACTTGAATTTACTGCAAAAAGTTTGATAGTTTTGGTTGTACAATTAACAAGCCATGTCATGATCACTCTGTGGTCTAATAGGGGGAGCAAAAAAAAACCTCCCTTGAGGAGAATCCAATAAACAACATGAAATATCACCACAATAAGAAGAAAATTGGCAAATGCCCATTTTTTTTCAATATTTCTAAGCTTGTTCTTAAATTTATTTTTCTCCTCCTTTATTTGTAGCCCCCCCCCCCCCTGAAAATGCAAGTACCGATGAATAAAAAATAAATCTTTCACATTCCAGATATAGAATAGAATAGGATGTTTATTAACATTGTACTAAAAACACCTATACATTATAAGATACATCTATGGAAAGTTGCATTTACATATATATAAAGTATAACTAAGAATGTTTCCATGTTGTTGCCAGTACAACTCAAAGCCCATGTAGTCTTCAGAGAGCCTTGTGAGTATGTTCACCTATTGGCCACACCCCCTGACCCCAGTATTCAATGTCTCAATGCACATATTTTCTATACAGACATCTCCACACAATATAGAAGTCCAATTGAAATTGCTTGTTACCCTGCAATTTATTTTCCAGCCAGTGTGCATTATTGACAGCCTACCTGGACAAACACAAAATTTTTTTAACTACCTGAAAATATGGTAATTCTAATTAATATTGCAGCACTATCAACCAAAATATTGTTTGCCGTGGTCAAATGAGCCAAACTACTGTCTAGTCTTCAGTGCCCTATTTAGTACAAATGGCCTGCTTCACATAAAAAGGACATGCTTATAATATCTACAAATTGCCCTCTGGTTTTGCACCAAGGTTGTGTAATGCTTTAAATTCTACTACGGGATGGCATTCAATAAATTACTGCAATGGCAGTGAAAATTACCAAGAAGTCTCTCTTCTTTTTTGAGGCCACTGTGTCCATTTAGTGCAATCTTTTTAGCCTACTTCTGATGCATACCTAAAAGTTGATCTAGAAGACGTCTGACGGGAGATATAACAAGGGGTTATAGTATAAAAAATACCAGTAACTTTTTCTTCTAGGCAGGCATCCGACCATCTCTAATAACCAGCTAATAAGCTAATACCACATCTAGAAGCCATTAGAACAATGTAGAAGGATTATTTTCTAAATTTCTAGAAATGTGCAGAAAAACAATTATAAACTTTCCTATGTTTCAAAGTATTTATTAACAAAACATCAAATTTATACAAACAATCAATATTTATATTCAATATTCACTGTCCATACACGAATTGTTCTTCTCCATAACTTCTCCAATTCAGTCTGCCATGGTTGGCTTCTGGGTCAAGTCCCGAATGATGCTGATCAATTCTTGGATATTTGGTGCATTCGATCCAGAGGAAGGCGAAAAACCCCAAAACAAAAAATGGGGGAAAAATTCCTTCCTGACTCCAAATGGCAATCGGAAAAATCCCTGGATCTACTATATCTATTAGTATTTGTGGCATTCTGCTTTGTTATAATATTTGCCTTGTGTTCCATCTTTTGGGAAATACACAGGTCATCACCAACTGCACCTGCATTGTTGGGGAGAAGTTGCTCTTGGAGGACTTTTTGATTCAATTCAATTCTTAATACATGGCCACACATGGATTGTAATGGATATCCTTTATCACAAGTTCTTCAGTCTTCAGCATCTTTATCATCTTATCAACGGCTTCAAAGTCTTAAATACTTATATATTTTTTTTTGTTTTTCGTTTGCTGTTTTTTTTTTTAATTACAGACTCCTCGGTAAAAGTTTTTGGGGGTACAAAGGGTCCCGTTCTTCAGTTTAGCCCAGTCAATTCTCTATGTACAAGGAAATAAACAAAATCAGTTTTAAACACCAAACCCCAATCCCTATGTCCCTATTTGTGAATGGCTGATCCACAGATTCCTTTGTCCTTGACTCAACTAAAGTGTCTGCAATATAAACTTACATTGAAGAACTCAGATTCCATAATCTCCTGGCTCCTCGTTTGTTGCTCCAAGGCGTTTCTTGTCGTTTTTTATTCAAAAGCTACAAGAAAAAATCATCTGTTACCATAGTTTGCACAACCCTCAATAGATGATTGGCTAATACCTTTTATATTATTAGTACAAGAGTATGTCGATTTGACAGAAGACTGCACCCAACCTTAGTGAAATGGGCCAGCCCATGTCCCAGTTCATGGCTGGTGTTACCACCTGGTTCTATCAGGAATTTACCATCATATTCTAACAAATACCAACTGCACATCTAGCTCTTTCTCAACATGAACACTGTTCTACTTACTTTGAACACTAAAATTCTAGTTGGGACGTTATTTTCACGGGAAACCTTGGCTCTTTATTCAAATTTCATCTTTTACCTCTTC
>JAACNH010000510.1:0-37731 GCA_019447015.1 Hymenochirus boettgeri | reverse complement strand
TGGAACCGGCAGCCGCGTCCCTTATTGGATGAAGAGCTGAGGTGGGCGGATTGGGGTCCAAACTTCCCTGTCCCATACAATTGGTGTATACTCTTATATCAATAGTGAGAGGACAATATTCGGTTTAGGGATTGTTAGAGATGTAGGTGAGAAGTCCAATGCCTGAGCTTAGGGCAGAACCCACAAGGCATTGTTTTGGTTATATGTAATACTGCACCCCCTAACTGTAAATTGTATAGTTAGATCACCGAGTTCGTGACCATATAAAATGCACGAGGGCCGTAGGCCGAGTGCCTTTTATTACAGGGCACCTGTAACTCCTGAGGTGACCCTATATCCGAATATTTTATGTGAGGGTTGCATTATTTTTATAATCCAGCCCTTCCATTGAAGAATAGAGGGCAGAGGAACAGAGTCAGAGGGTAGAGAAAAAGTCCTCACAGTGAGTCATCAGATGTCCTGACCCCTTCCACCACCAGCACCTACCATCTCCACACAGCCAGGGCTCTCTGCTAACTTGCTATCCCATTGCAGTTCAGGGCTATGCAATTCCTGTCGCTTCCGCACCACTGTGGATGGCGCAGCTCCTCTCTTAGTTTACATCCTGCACAGTGATGTCTCAAGATTGTTTCATCACTGTGCAGAGTAGGAAGGAGGAGAGCCGCGCCATCCACAGTGGGGTGCGGAAGCCACGGAACTGAGACGGAGGTTTGCAGCTGAGTGATGGGAGATAAAACGGAGGTGGGTGGAAGCATTCCAGAGTGGAAATCAGTTCCGGACTGTTATAATCGCGCGCACTACTAAGTAGTAGCGCGCCGATTATAGATGTATTATTTACAGAGGGAGTCCATTGACTTCCATGGAAGGGTGGAATTATAATTCATATAATTATAAATACCACTTATCACATCTTGTAATAAAGCCTGGCGTTGTGTGACTGTTTACATATCACAACCCAATTCTTTTTTGTGTTTATAATACTAACATTTGCTATGTTTGTGGACCACACAAGTATTTACAGTGTGATTCACAGTGTTCTTCCCCTATTGTGAATTTGAACCAATCTATTAAAGGAAAGAAAACTGTGCACACCAGACTTGGTGCAACTGGTGTTTATTTATCCATACACTGTGTTTTGTGAGTCGAGAGTATGCAGGATCCCTCTGTTCTCTTCCATCTATTAAAAGGGAGCGGGCAACGGTATAAAAAGGGCCATGCCATTTATTCATTAAATCCATTACATTTTCAGGATTTTTTTCATTTGGGAACCTAGAAAGGTAGAATCGTCTGTGTGGGTGGGATCCTTCACAATTAGATTTCATCTACTTTTCGGAGTGTAAAATGCTGTTGTGAAAGGGTTGAAAGACAATAGTTGAAACATAAAATTCAGAACAGAGAGTAGAGATGTTATGTACTGACAAAGTCCTGAATATGTCGACCTTAGAAAAGCACCACAGTTTTGGACTTTATCGTACACAATCCTGTCCACAAGAAATTAGAAATACTTTCATATTAAGAACCGCTTTTCTTTTAATCGCTCGAATATGATAAAGAAAACTGAATACAAATCAGGTTAAAAAATGAACTCGAGGTCAGTTAGGTGATGTGTCTGGGGGAAAGGAATTTTAAGTAACATTTGTTGTACAGTTGGTATCTACGCCGGTTTAGCAAACCCTTTAATACAGCTGGGTCTAAATCTTACTGATCATGTTGCTGGTATTCTGTGTCTCAACCTACAAATTACTGTAATGTCAGTATCTCTGGTGTCTGCGGTTTCCCGTGCCCTGTTTGATTTTTAAACTAGTTTATATTAGGGTTAATACACCTTAGTTTTAATACCTAAAATATGAAATGTAAAGTAAAGCTCCTATTAAAATGATACTATTCTAAGTTAGGGTAAATGTTCCTGAAACCATAATACAATTTAAAATATTATACCGAGACAAAGATGTGATGAATCCGGGTTAATGGCTGGTTGTCTTGCTAAAAGCGTGGATTACGTAGATTTTGGGTAAATTCAAACTCGGATTAGGCTATTAAAACCGCTACATTAATGCAGTTAAAGAAATTCCTATAGAAAAATGCTTATTGAATATTCTATGGATTCAAATCAGATTTTCAGAGATCTTCAATAGGTTCCGTGGAAACTCACCAGTTTGTCCTCTCTATTGATCACCTGTATTAAGTTCATTACTTATAATTATATTATAATGTTTAAAAATCCTTGTAGCCTAGCCCCTATAACTGCCTTGTTCATACTGAGGGAACATGCAAAAAAACGTGTGTATGGACCTGATATTATCTGTTTGTATTCATTAGATCAACTGTACTTGAAGTAGTTCTTGACGACGTTTCGCAGTCAATCCGACTGGCTTCTTTCCTCAATTCGAATGAATTGGTACACGAATCTGTGGCAATTATGTACCTCGGAAAAATCCCAATTACAGTCACATCCAGGTGTTAAGGGGTATTCTATAGTGGCTAAGAGGTGTTTATAGGAAACGCCCAGAGTAAGTGTTAAAACATCATTGTAACATGGCAGACAGTTGGTGTCGAACCCCCCCACCTCTATTTAGGCTTGTTTCTTTCCTTTATTTTCACATAAAGGGCCTCCTTAACACCTCTCTTAACCCGTCACGTTCCTTCGCCATTATGTTAAATTAAATCTTCAAGGTATGTCCTTTATCCTTAGATGCAGATACCGGCTGAGTCCTGACCCGAGGAATTGGCTCTTCTGTGCTGGGCCATACGTGTGCAGTTGCTGTTGGGGTCTCCCCCCCATACAAAATCAGAAGCATCTTTTCCTTCACTGCATGCACTGCATATATGATTCGCTTTTCTTGTGTTTTGGTATTGGGTCTTTCGGATGTACCAATTGCTGCCTCATGTGTTGTTTCGGTTAAAGCAGACAGGATAACGATGTTTTTTTTGAAAATTCTTCTTAATTTCTCGGGACACCCTGCTACATATGGATGCCATGTTCTTCTCCTGTCTTGCTTTTTTTCCTTCACTGTTTGGTATTCGTGTTCTTTCTTTCCTTCTACTTCTTTTACAAAGCCCAGTCTGGATTCCACAAGTTTTAAGGGCTCCTCTGAGATTTTTAATGTTCTTTAAGGCCTTCGCCTCTGGCTATGGGGTTTTCTCTCTCACGGCTCTGTGTTGCAGGGTTCTGATGACCCCAGCTTGTGATCTAAGGGTTGGTTGAGTCAAACATCAAATACGATCTGTGTGGTTGGTTTTCTGTAAACCGCGACTTCCAGTTTTACACCCCATTTTCCTAACTTCTACCAAGCACATCTTTCTCAGCACTGTAAGGCAAACACAGGCACATAACAAGTTCTCTATTCTGCATCCCAGAACAGCCCCAAAGGAGAACAACTAACCTTTGATACAAAAGGAGGGAAGTGTCACTTCATCAAACAGGAGAATGGGTGAGAAACTTGTCCTAACAGGACCTGAACCGCGCCCAGAAATGGAAGGTCCTTTGGTAAGGGCTGAATTTTGGCATCACCCCTAAAGCCATCCGTGGTGATATTATAGCAGCCACAGAAACCTCTATCCAGTAATAAGGTATCACAGAGTGAGGCAGACAACTTTCGCCTTAAGGTATCTGCACAGCCTTAGCCCAGTGCTAAAACTCCTATATCTAACCTGACTACACAGGAAAGACGAGCCTTAACATTCCCTCAAGAAACATTCCAGTATCGACCAGTCTACCGGCAGACAGGGAAATGCACAGTGGTAACTACTCCACACCTCATACAACCATGAAAGGACCATGCTCCGGCGATAACAACACATATGAGGCTTTAACAAGGGATCCCACCACCGTACAAGAAAAGAGTCATAGACTTTTACTACAACAGCTTCAAAAGGCAAAAAGCCATTGACCGAGCAATGTATCATCGCCTCTACCTGGTGAGGCACATCCATGCATATAATGGACTCCCCAAAGATACATAAGGAAGGGGCCCCACTAGACCTATAGGTCAGCAGCCTCAACTCCGGTAACATACAGGTGGCAAAGTATCTAGCTAACAGCTTAGGGACTTGGTGGGAAGGCTAGAGCTCACAATCAGAACTCTCTCAGGATTCACCACAAGATTGAAGAATCTATACTCCGGTGTAGGAACTATGGTGTCCTATGATGTGAACATCTCTCGTCACTTGTATACCCACCAAGGAGGCTGTTGACGGTGAGAAAAACTGGCTGGGCCAAGACGCCTCTTACCAGCGAAATGATCTCAACCCATAACAAGGGGTGTTCCCTTGTTGGACCGTGTGCAGAAAATACCACCTATTTCAAATACAGGGATAGTTCTATAAGCAAAAACATGATGTGCTATGGGATCTCCAGCTTTTCATCACCTATTGTGTCCAACCTTTACATGGAGGAGGTATAACCAGGCGCTTAATACCTGTTAAGGGCATAGCACCCAGCCACTGTTCAGAGCTGTTGATGACCCTGGTTAAAATCCACCAGAATGAAGTACAAGCTTTCCATAAACATTAATATACGGTGGAACCAAACATAAATTCACAAGGGAAGAGTACAAAACACAAACGGTGTGGCTTTCTTGGACTGCTTTGGTTAAGAAATTAAGGAAAAATGGTAAACTGGAGTATAGGTTTAACAGAAACCAACACACACAGATCCTATTTGATGTTTGACTCCCACCACCCCTTTTAATCACAAGCTGGGGTCAATCATAACCCTGCAACACAAAGCCGAGAACATCCCCACTAGCACAGAGGCTAAGGCCTAAAAGGAAATTAAACATCTCTCAGAGGAGCCCTTAAACTGTGTGGATATCCAGACTGGCTTTGTCAAAAGAAGTAGAAGGAAAGAAAGAACACGAATACCAACAGTTGAAGGGAAAAAGCATACAGGAGGAAAACATGGGTCATCCTCATATGTTAGGGCAGGGGTCTCCGAGCAATTAAGAAAATTGTCAAAAACTCGTACCCTGTCTGCTTTTAAACCGAACAACACACTGAGGCAGCAATTGGTACTCCTAAAGACCCAATACCAAAACACAAGAAAAGCGACATCATATATGCACGTGCAGTGCGTGAAGAATTCTCTGATTTGTAATGTGGGGGAGACCAAACAAACAGCAACTGCATCAACGTATGGCCCTCACAGAAAGCCCATTCCCTTGGGTCGGACTCAGCCGGTATCTGCATCTTAGGATAACGGACATACCTTGCAAGATTGTAATGTTTACATACTGGCGAAGGAACGTGACTGGTTCAGAGGGTGTTAAGGAGGGCCATTTATGTGAAAATACAGCACCAAGCCTAAATAGATGTGGGGGGGTCGACACCAACTGTCTGCCATGTACAATGCTGTTTTAACACCTTACTCTGGGCGTTCCTATAACACCTCTTAGCCACTATCTAATCACAACCCTAACACCTGCTGTGATTGCTAATAGGGATTTTCCAGGGTAACATATTGCCCAGATTCTTGTCAAGTCCATTCTGAATTGGAAAGCCAGTCATATTACTCAGCGAACGTCTTCAGAACTACATTAAGTCCATTGATCGAATTGAATACAACGATATACCATGACCTGGATGAATGAGAACCTTCCACAAGCGTATGGACCTGATGTACTTTACTTCCCGCCCCTGGGATACAGGACTTCTTCTGTGAGAGGGTCTGTGAATATTTTTATCTTTTTATTTTATATAACTGTTGTACCTATTGTGTCATTGTTATTATAACACCATTCTTTATTTTGTATTTATATGCACTGTCCACCTTGGGAATTTAAATCTAAATGTAATAAGTTTTGTCTTTGAGCTTTCTAAAAGACTCAGTTAGCCTCTGATAAGTTTAGATGTGGTTGGATTTTGGCAGCATAAATGCTATTAACCTGTGGCTGCTGGTTGAGAATGATGCTAATAACACCAGTTAGTTGCTGAGTGAATGGTGTAGTGTTAACCATTTAGCGCTAGGCAGTGGGGTTCATAGTCAGTGAGAGTCAAGAGAGTCTTTTGGGGCATCTTTAACCGTCTTTACACTTTTTACCCTTTCTTGTTTTACATGATTACTGTTTTTGTTTGGTCACTTTTAGTACCATCTTTGTTTTCACATTTAACCTTTTTTGTTTACATATTTACCGTCTTTGTTTTCACATTTACCAGTTTTGTTTAAGGCCGTAACTTAAAGTAGTGGCAGCGAGTACCGATTGATTGGTCAGATCACGTGCCCAACGAACTGGTGTTCGTGACAGACAGAGAGAGACGAGCAATTCAATCTATACCAAAAAAAGAAGGACAAACCAGGCACATAAAATAATAGGACTGGGAACCTAGGGAATAGCAACACAACAACCAAGTACAGCTCAGCTGGAATCTTAAACGTAGGGATAATAACAGAAAGAAATCTACTCTTGAGAGATTCTAATCAAGGTATCATTAGCTAGACATAAGTTAAGAGATGCAATTTATACATCAAAAACCCCTTAATTTATATCCTGGAAATTTTCATTTAAAAGAAAACAGGAATGCTTTCAGAAGAAACAAATAATGATGAATTAAAACCACCACACAAATACTTTTAATATTGATACAGTAATATCTGATTGTGAGGTTTGTAGGTCCTACATTAGATTTCATGGCCATCATTCCTTGTCCAAGTCAGTCAGATGGAAATGGGAGTGGTTAAAACAGGGAGGGGGATACTGCTCCTAACCAAAATGTGTTTGGCAAACCCAAATCAGAGTGGCTACTTACATTACATGTATTCAATTATTATTTAAATGAGGCCAAAAGTCCATTTCATCAGATAATTTTCATCAAATTAGTGGGCTTCCACTGATGACGGCAATGTAATCCTACCTTGGGAAGAGACTCGGAAAAAGTGGTCACTCCCCCTATATGTTTTGGTTATGATACCAACAAGAAGGCCACTATCCAAATGAATATTGGCATCCCCAAATACACAAAGGGCTTACAATAATCTGTTGGTATTCAATTAGATCAACTGGACTTGAAATGTAGTTCTTGAAGACGTTCGCTAGTCATCCGACCTGGCTTTCTCATTCAGAATGACTTGTACAAGAATCTTGGCAATTATGTACCGCTGGAGGGCGTACAAACCTTTTGAGAACTCTGCTACTCAGCCTCATATAGTAACAAGAAAATTTCAGCGATTATAGTATGAGCATGAAAGGAGACATAACCCGAAATTGTCATTTATGACTAAATGGGAGGGGTGGCTAGGGGAGACGCTGAGACCCACAATGGGAAGAATATTGTTCTATTTTCTCCTCATGAAAAAATGCTCTATTAATGTTAATATCAAAGAATTTTTTTTTAAAATACTACTGATTGGTATTTACTCGCAGCTGAATTTCAAGAGTCTTTCCTTGTGGCCTCTGATTTATTGCTAAGGGAGTCCAGAGAGAGCAGATCTAAATACTTGTTGGTGGGCGTGTGAGGAGTTCCAAACACTGTGGAACTCAATAACCAACTAATAAACAAACTCTTCGAATACAATCAATTTAAAATCCATTGACCCCCCTGTCGAAGAACTGTACCTTGAGTTTCCAAGTCAGAAACACACTGATTCATAAGATTTGGGCTGCTTCCCAAACCTAATAACCTCTACAGGAAACAGGAAGCCACCCTAATACAGCACGTTTAATAATACATCTGGTGCTATTTGAAACTACTACACAAAAAGCTACCTAACACAGGGCATTCATAGTTATGACAAAACTTGGTGACCATGGATTTATGAGACTGGACCAGCACCAAAGCAACTAACAACACCACAAACACAGAAACGAGACTATTAGAACAAGCAAAGCTAACAAAAAAAAAAAAATCTAGATATCTCTGTGTATTCACATTCTAAACGGTGTTTTAGAATAAGAAAACCTTAAGGGCCTCAAACTACATTGTGCTGGTGCTGTTGGGTAATAAAGTATATCCTAACGTGAATATGGGCAATTAAGTTTATTACCAAGCAACCCACTTGCTCCGGACCACTCCGAGGCAACTCATAGGCTATATCTAAGGAATGCACCTTCCCCCTGACATGTATATCAAGGGGGAGTCACAATAAATCTAAATCTTGGGATATATGCACAAAAAAAAACCTGCCAGCAGGCAGACATAATATAATATATAAAACTAAATTTTTATAAACACTTAAAAAAAATCTAAACACATGTATATAAAAAGACCATATGAATCTGTGCGTCCTGGCGTCCCCAGTAAATAGCAATAACTAACACAAGTAAATGGCGAGGAGCAGCATTCATAAGCAAGGTAACTGGGTCAATAAATAGGTGTATAGGTATTAGTAGCACATGGGCGCCTCCCGCCAACCCCCCCCATCTCAGGGGTCGGGGTCACCCAACCTATATAACAAAGCGTACTCAGGGAAAAGCAAAAAAAGTGTTAATGCAATGGAAAGCAATGAAACTCAGTGAATAGCAGTCAGATTTAGCTGGAATTATACCTCAAGTAAGTTACATAGAGATCCGCCACATATCAACCTGACCCGTCCGTTGCTCCTATAGTCCTCTGTAACCGCCTGTTGGACACTAAGAAGTGTATTTCCCTTCCTCTGGTATCAGAACCCACAATCATAACTGCCTTTGGCTCCTACACGCCATATAGACCCCGACGCACGTTTTGGAGGCTTCTCCCTCCTTCAATCGGGTCTTATTTAGTAGCGTCCCAGTGCAATTTAAGCCCTCCTTGCTCCTCCTCCAGAGGACCTACTTTGGTTAACATCTTTAATTGATCCCTTATCTATAAAAGGGGAACTTGGCTTCTTACAGTTATTAGCCATTCAACTGGGTCCATTTTTATAATGCATGCACAAATTACAAATGGTATACAACTAGACTCATGGGAGATAATCTCCTAATAAATCTTATACTTTAAAAACAGTACTAAACTCCAAGATGGCTAATATACTATTGAAGTTGATACAATAATTCATATCACATACGCATCATCCTATTAGACCCTCCTTTTATAGAAAGCTTTAACTTAGTTGCGTCATTGAGGCATTAAGGTGCCATAGAATTGTTCAAAAATCCAGCGGGCCTCTTTCCGGCAAGAGAAGGTTATCCCCAATCCCCTCCTCTTTGTTGGTTATGGGTTACTTTTCATGCCCCATGCTTTTAAGTCATCGGGTTCGCATGATGGGTGCTTCCAAAAATGTCTGCTACCCAAACTTTCAAGGATTTTTGTTGATAATATTTTCTGACATGTTCTAGTATTCGAGTTGCTAATGGTCTTATTGTTTTTTTTCCTATATAAGTTTTGTTTACAAGGGACATTCCAGAGCAATTTACTCTCCCTTTCGTTTTACAATTATAAACGTTTAATTGCAAATTTCCTTTTTCCCCGGAATGTAAACTGGTTTTTTTTACACATAATTTACATGCTTGACCATGTCCACATTTTTTGTGATCCAACCTGATTTTGTTTAGCCAAGTAGCCCATTTGTCGCTGAAGCTATGTACCAATTTTTCCCTATATTGGTGCTTTTCCTCACTGGTATTTTTGCTTTCTTACTTTATTTTATCTTTCAAATTCGATCATTACTCAGGATGTACCATAGTTTTTCAAGTTTTGCTTTTATCCTGCCAGTCACTGTTGTATTTGATATAGGTCTGATGAGTTATGCTCAGCAACTACTCTTTTAATTGCCGAACAGAAGATCCGGACCTTTTTTACTGAATTTGCTCGTTTATATCATTTTTGAGCTACTTTGTCGGATACCCACAGAAGGAATCTTGCTTATTCCTTCGCATCCCGTTCAAATTGTTGATATCCCATACAGTTTCTTCTAATTTCGAAGATACTGACCAATTGGGATAACCTACCTCTTAATAATGAGATGGGTGCATGCTTTGGGCTCTCAAAAGAACATGTCCTGCGTAAGTTACGATACGATTTAATTTTACGTTGTTACCAACTTTTTAATAATAGGTCCAAAAAATGGGAGTTCTTTTGGCTCCAATTCCATGTGAGTTCAAATTCCAGTTGAATTTTGGGTTTTGACACCTTACCTGGGCTTCCTATAATACCTGCTTTCCACTATCCAATCACACCCTTAACACTTGGCTGTGATATGCTAATTGGATTTTCAGGGTACATATTGTCCAACAGATTCTTGTACAAGTCATCATTCACATGCATTGAGAAAGCCATTCGGCTGACTAGTCAAATGTCTCCAAGAACTAAACTTCAAGTCCAGTTTGATCGATTGAATACAAACAAGATATACCTGACCTGAGAATGAGAACCTTGACAAGCAACTCTAGATAGGAACTCTGTAGACATCCTTATGGCTAACAGCTACCAATTGAACCCCCCCACCACTCATAACCTACAAATCAAATGAGTCAATACTTAAACGGGTTACACTGAAACTGAGCATATGCACCTAATAAACTAGCCTGCAAAAACGAAGAGGAGAACAGAAACTTTCTATATGAGGAAAATAGGCCCATGTGTTCTTCTCCCTCTTAGTCGAGAATAGATGAATTGAAAAACCGGACAGACACCTAGTTACTTCAAACTGTTGAGGGCCCGATGGGACCTCGGTGACAAATAATCTGTTAAAAATTAATAAAATGTTTAAAAGTTATTAGTATTTTTATCAGCACCGAACTACTCATTGTAAATTTCCTACAGGACAATATTTATATCTGTGAATGTATGAATTTTTAAATTCAATTGAATAACACATTTTGGAAACCAAAACAAAATTAGTATGCTTTGGGACGGCTCTTCAGCCTGTGTTACTTAGGGAGGTTTGGGGGATAATGAGTAGATCCCCTGCTTGCAGTTCTGTGCAAGCAGAGGGCCGGGACTGTGCGGCGGGGGAAAGAGGTAAGGTAAGTAACTATCGGGGGACTTTCTTGAAAATCTAATAATGCGGTTGGGGCTGGGAGAAGGTGCCCTACCACATATACATTTTTTTAAAGGATGGACATGCCCTTTAATGCACTCCTTAGTGTAAAAATTGTTCATTATGATATAACTACTATTGCTAGA
The DNA here is from genome assembly GCA_019447015.1 of Hymenochirus boettgeri. Classification (NCBI taxonomy): domain Eukaryota; kingdom Metazoa; phylum Chordata; class Amphibia; order Anura; family Pipidae; genus Hymenochirus; species Hymenochirus boettgeri. Next base: position 26,694 of record JAACNH010000510.1, on the reverse strand, counting down.
AAGATCTTTTTTTACTGTTTGAGATTCTTCAGCTTGATTTAATTTTATGCATATTGAGAATATTATTTGATGATTTTCAAATGTTAAGAATTCACAGTTATATAGTAAATTGAGCACAATTTACCAATTCCTTGATTTTGATTGATATATACCCTTGTTCTCTTGTTTTGTTCAAGTACCAACTTATTACTTCCAGCTCTTGGATCATACAGGTAGGAGAGTCGATTCATATGAAAGGCCAGAGCTGTCTATGGGATCTTATATGTTTACAGCAACTGTAAACTATTGTAAGGTAATTTGGTGATAACTGTAATTGCTAACTTTAGGATATATAGCTTCTTCTGTTTGAAGAATGTAAAAAGCAGGATATACCTAGCGTCATGGACTTTAGTTTTAAGGTGCGCAGACTAATCCACTGAATAGTAAGCGCTGGTGCTCTTCTAATTTAAGGGCTTGCTTGAAGAACTAAAGCATCTTGTGGACTACTTATCTAGGTTCGTATTAATAGATAAGTTTTTATTATTATTTTATGTGTACAGGTTGAAGATGAAATTGGCTATAATATGAAACCGCCTATCTTAGTAACCAAGAGAGAACAGAAGTGGTATAAACAGGGCACACCCAAACTATAATAATCCATAAAATATCCTTTATTAAACAAACCTGGCATATGTCAAAAAATGGTGTAACAAAAATACATTAAAAACACATCTTCAAACCTCAGTATCACAGAGGTGCATCATACAGACAATATACCGGTATATTCACTCATCCAGTCATACACAAATATTAATATCTACATAGATCAACATTGCAAAGTGGTGCATCAGACATATATATAACAATATAGCTATGACCTATAAATATGCATAGAGCAATGATATAAGGACAGTATCTTATACATATATATATAACAGTAATTTGGTTCATAAGTAATAAACATATGTTCTAGGCTAGCTTCCCTAACACTATCAGTACCCCTAGATTAGGAGGAGGGAACACCTAAAACCAATGACCGAACATAACCAGCATGATCTCACCACTAAGCACTCGTCTGCATGGTCAGGATACATAAGGAGGTTTGAAGAGCTAGTTAAAAAGAGAAAGCCGGACGCGTTTCGTCCGTGAAGTCGGACTTTATCCAACGGCAAGATACCAACAACTAAATAACACCTCATATACCCCAGCAGCATAAGAGAAGGAGACACCGGAAGTAATGCTAACAGGAGAGAAAGCCCGCGAATAGACAGGTCATGTGATAAAACTCCCGCGATCTCAGCTATGTACAACCCTCCCCCGAGACATCCCGAATCTCTCCGAAAAACATATTGTGCGTGTGCACGTGCATACATCCGCCCAACCCTCTATTGGCCATCTTAAAAGAGGGAAGCGGCGCAACAATTGCCCATAACTTACGTGTAACTAAATCATTACCATAACTCAGATATTACTATTAGTAATTCTGGTAATGACCTCCACACCCATAGGGGCAAGTAGGTCCCCCTAGTGACCAGTACATCATTACATACAGAGGGAGAAAATAACCCCTCCGTTCTCATAATAAAGGTATATACAAATATTTGGATCCACATCCATAGGGGCAAATTGGTCCCCCTAGTGACCAGCACATCATTATATACAGAGGGAGAAAAAACCCCTCCGTTCTCATAATAAAGGTATATACAGATATTTGGATCAGTCAGCACAAAGTATTGCTGCCCAAATATATAATACTTTTGAGACACGAATAGTCATTAAACAGATCCAAAATAGAAATATTAGCATAAATATACCACACATATACATGGTAACAGAATATGGAAAAAACATGGCATCCTAGAAGATGATGTCCAAGCTAACACAGTATCTTTCCCAGAAGGTAAGGGGTCCAAATCGTCACATCACCAGGTCCAGAATGAAGTATATCCGCACAATTACCAAGGTAAGTATATAAAAGTGCCATGAAGTGGTAGCATCTCAATAATAAAGTAGTCATACAGTGTCCCCAAAATGGAAATCAACGAATGAACAAGGCAATACGAATTCCGACCCCTGTACAGGCCACTTTGTCCAAGATTTCTTTAATGGAAGATAGGATCCCCCTCCACTAGAATCGATAGACTTGCTTAAGTATAACCAAGATCTTAATAATCATTGGCCCAAACATGCTCCATCATACAATTATCCAAAAAGCCGCCGACAGTAGATGCATCCTCGGATGGAGTCAGTTAAAAAGGATAAACGAAATCAGAAGTCCTCAAAGGTAACCAATCTTCCATCTGGATCAGAAAATAAGGAGATAAGGAGAAAGACATGGTCATATAAAAGGAGTCAGATCCCACTCTTCATTTAAGCCAACAGGGGCCATAGTGCCCAGTCTATAAATCCACTGTGCCTCTTTCTTTAAACGTAGGTTCTCTAGATCCCCACTTCTTGAATTGAGTCTGACATTATCAATAACCATACATTTGAGTGCATCAGTCTTACCATCATGCTGGTTAAGAAAATGTTCAGCCACACTTGTAATGTAGCGTCCCTCCATAAAAAGCCTAGCTGCATTTCTAATATTAGATAAATGGGCACTAAGTCTCTCCTTAATTTTCTGTGTCGTCTTACCCACATACATTCGAGGGCAAGTACAAGTGAGTAGATAGATCACATTTCTACTATTACAATTATAAAATCTCTTAATCTGATATTTTTTACCCTGGTTATCATCAAAAACATCCTTTTGATACATAAATTTACAGAGCTTACATGTCCCACACTTATGCATACCAATACATTTAATACCTCTTCCCAGTGTATGAGAGGATTTCTCAAAATGGCTTTTGCATAATTTGTCAGCAAGATTTTGACATCTCTTTGCTGTCATAAGAGGTGTTACAGGTATAACCTCCCCTAATACAGGGTCACTTTTAAGTATACGCCAATTGTCAGACAAAGCCTTTTGGATTTTATCCCACTGTTGATTGAAAGGGGTAATAAATCTAAGATTATTATCTCTCATCTTCCGTCTGGGCACTAATAAGTCATCCTGTGGCATTTTCTTTACCTGTGACTTATGTGCATCTAGAAGTGTCAGTGGATAACCCCTTTCCAAGAACCGTTTTTCAAGATCATTAGCTGCTGTCATATAGTCTCGCATATCCATGCAATTTCTCCGTACTCGCATAAATTGTCCCTTAGGTATACCTCTCACAAGGGGTCTAGGATGTGAACTTGAGAAGTGCAGAAGAGAATTTGTCGCAGTGGGTTTACGATATAGTCTAGTGCTTAATGTATCATCTTTCATCATCACCAGGACATCCAAGAACTCACAACTAGATTTAGATACCTTCTGTGTGAGGAAAATATTATGTGGGTTAGTATTCAGTACACATATGTATTCTTGTAATAGTTCATATGGACCTTGCCACAACATAAACAAGTCATCGATATATCTGAGCCATAAGAGTACATGTGTAGTATATTTTGTTATCGAGGCGCCAAGTGCCACCAACCTCTCCCACCAACCCAAAAATAGGTTGGCGTAGGAGGGGACGCACTTGGCGCCCATAGCCGTACCCCTGACCTGCAGATAGTAGGCATTATCAAACAAAAAGAAGTTATGCCGTAGAACAAAGCGTAGTAATTCTATAATGAACTTGACCTTGGGACAATCTGCCTTGTTTTGCATTGACATGAAATATTCTATCGATCTTATTCCATCCTCATGATTGATATTGGAATATAGAGATTCCACATCACATGTGACCATCCATACATCCCCATCAAAGGTAATACCTTTAATCTTTTTGAGGAAATCAGTAGTGTCCCTAATATAGGACTCTAGGGCCGTCACATGTGGTTGCAAAAAGGAATCAATATAAGAACATGCAGGTTCTAACATACTGGCTATGCCCGAAATAATGGGTCTACCTGGTGGTTCCTGTGTATTCTTATGGATCTTCGGTAAGAGGTAAAAAGTGGGTGTAACTGGGTTTTCCACCATCAAATAACCCAATTCCTTATCTGTAATAATCTGAGAGTCTCTTGCTGTGTCCAAAATCTGGGCTAGACGTTGTTGAAAACATTCTGTGGGGTTGGACAAAAGTTTGTATAGTTATTAGTGTTAGACAGTTGCCTCCTTGCTTCCTTTACATAGAGTTCCTCTGCCCACAAAACAATATTACCGCCTTTATCAGACTTTTTGATAACCACATCTTTCAAGTCTCTAAGTTCATTTATGGCTTTTACCTCCTCTTGTGATAGATTAGACAGAGGAAGCCCTCTCGGAATCTTCTCCAAAGATTCCACAGTACAGCGGTAAAATGTCTGTATCAGGTAATCTGAGAAACGGGAGTGTATTTGGATTTCTTTTGAAAAGACTTACACCAAAGCTACGCACAAGTTCATAATAATTTTCATTGGTCAATTCCTGATCCTGTTTAGCACAGACTGATCATCCTTAAAGTGGCGCTCTCAGAGCTATCCTCCTACAAAATAGAAAATAGTCCTTAATAACAGTAAAGAATCCCATGGTTCGTGGAGGGCAAAGACAAACCTTTTTCAACCTGGACCGTTGGGGCGCGTTATCAAATGTGAAGATAAGGTTAATTATTTATTTGGAAGTCGATCCTGTGTGTGGTCCTCATGTACCCCCAGCCTTTTCTTTCCTCTGAATAGTTTTTCCATTCCTTTGCCTTTTCCATTAGGATTTTCTTCCACGGTCTAACCGCCTCCTGACCTTCCTTGATCTAAAAAAGTAGTGCTATTGTCTGAGATCAGTATCTCTCAGATCTAGATCAGAAATCCTTCGGTTTAACTGGTTAGAGGTTAAGCATAATTCCTCCTCCTAGGTACCTGAGTGTCTCCACCTAATACACCTGTCCCGTTTTTTCTCATCCTCGCTTATCTCCTACTTCAGTTTATTTTCTTTTACCTAATGATGTCCTCCTCAATTTTAAGATCTCAAATTTACTTTCTTCAAGTCATTAAATTCTGTTTATCACTTTGTTTTGAAAACCGTAGTGGTAAGAGTTTCAATAGCCTTTTTTGGCTCTCATCTATTTAGATCTATCATTGCTTGTACCAAGAGGGTCATTAGCCGCAAAGAACCAGTCATTAAGCCCAATCACTTCCCATTCGTCTTAAAAATCGGAGTAGTTTCCCAGGCTGGGGAGAGTAATGCAAATCCCAAGCCTTCGGTATCAATTTTAATGGCTATTACTTTTTCCAAACTAAACACATTCCACACCAAATTTTTGCATGCGCTAATGTAACTCTTCTTCTCATTAATCATTTATTGAATCCTTATGTCGTGTTGGGGAGACTGATATCTTTGAAAACTTCATCTTTTATCAAGGCGCTTCCTTTCAGTGCTGCTAATTCACACCCAATAATCCCCGAATCACAGTATCGTGCACAAGGGCTGAAGAAACGCACTAATGTAATATAAGGAAATTTGCCCGGCACAGATCACTTAAGTATCCAACGAGATAATGCCAGGGGTGCTCCTACCACTATATAACATAGTAACCAGAGAGAACAAAGAACCGCCTATCTAACAAATGAAAAAATATTATATATATATGATAAACATTTGTACAATAATAAAGCAATATTGGTGTCAATACAAGATATTGAACTTCAGTTTAACATTAATATATATAATATAGGAAGGCGGGTGTAAGTCATAGAATTTGCATCATTGTCTATATTATTGTAAGACTATAGTGGGACCCCTTAAGGAGACCAAACCTTTTAGAATATGCCTGGGCACCTTTACTTTTATATAATCGACCATACAGAAGTGGTGGCATTATTTATCCTTCCATTGTTTAGTTTCGGGAGGTGACCGGGCCCATCCAGTTATTAGAAAATAGTTTTTTGCAATATACTTTTTTCTGAAAAACAATTCATAAATTTATTCCATTCATTCTTTCTGGTATTCCCAGTAACATAATCTAGGGTTTAGTGGGACTGGACTGCAGAAGATAGAAATAGTTTTTTGTGAGCCATTGTCCAGAACTGCATTATTATTGGGCATGCCCATGTCTATACCAAAAGTCTGCTGGGGTTTGGTACATTTAGAGATGGCCAAACCACACAGTTTCATTCCATTTTCAGATTCCCGGATCTCGGAAATCTAAAACGGATGAATTTTTCAATTATAATCTATGTTCAAGGCTATTTTGAAAATAGCTTTAAACGTTCGATCAATTATAGAAAATAGTAATCCGAAGTACGAAATAACGGATGCTCCTCCAGATTCGATGGATCATTCGGATTCGGAACCGAGGTGTTCAAGTCAGACCGATCTCGTCTCTAGGAGCATTTTAGGACATTCTGAGGAGTGTGATGTTATATATTCCTAGTTGATTGGTGAAGAATGTAAAACGGGTTCATTTATTTGGGGCTGTTGGTGAACAAATGTGTGTGATTCTTTCCAGTTTTCCTCTGAATGAAGGTAATGTAGCTGTGTTCATTTCCAAGTATTTTAGGGGGTATGGTTTTGAATGATTGCAAGTTTGATGATTTGAGTGATGCAGCAGTTTTGAAAAAAGTCTGGAAATGAGTTGCCTGCCATCAAGTGTTTGAAATTCTGATATTAAAGGGAAATGTGCATGCCCTTCCTTTGCCCCTTTCTTGTAGGCCACTTGGTCCTGCCCACTCATGGCCCCTCCCCCTCTCATGCCTCAGACCCATACCCCTCTTACAGAAAACTGTGAAATAGCCATTTCAGTAGTCGAATCAGGCAGTTTTAAACTTTCTCTCCGCCTCTAACCGGAAAAGGCTTTTTTCACACAGATTTCTTGTGGGCGGGGGGCATGGGTTTGAGGTGCGAGTGGGGGGGGTCCACGGACTCACTAGTGGCCTGTAATGGATGGGCCATGAGAGGGTAGGGGCTGTAATTCACTTTCCTTTCATATCTGGTATCTTCACAATCAAGGGAAGGGGAGGGACGTATGGTGTTTCTTCACGCACACACTGTGTATCTGAAGCTTTTCTCGATGGCGGTGAGGGGAGGAGAAGCCTTTGGAATGTCCATGTTTTCATCATCCACCCCTTAACTTTCTAATTAGAGATTTCTTTATATCTTGGGCTGTACAGCATCTTGCCCTTTCATCAAAAAACTACTTGTGTGATAGACAACAGTTTCCCATTTTAGCAATGTTGTAATTGCAAGTATCTAAAGTATTAATTACCTGAATTGCTGTTTTAAAGGGCAAGTCCCAGCCCTACATGGAAAACTTACATACAGTAAATCCCCCCCAAAACCCTAAACGGTAATACTTTGAAATCTGAAATATATAAATCTAACTGAAATCCTGCACCAATGTCCCTGTTTCCCCGTTTCTGTCTGCTTCCTGGTTCTTCCCACCCCGCCCGTGCATCACTGTCGCCTCATTAGCGAGACGTCCGGGCTGCATATCCATCAAAGAGTGTCCTTTTTCCTTAAGATACATTACACGGCGGAGTCCCGGTTAATTGGCTATTGAACTTTCCAGGGTACTTAATTGCTACAGATTCTTGTTACAAGCCATTGGATGAACTAGCGAAAGTCTTCAAGAACTAAACTTTAAGTCCGTTGTCTAACTGTGTTCCTACAAGTATACCATGACTAGGGATGGAACTAGAACTCGAACTTGAACCCGAGTTCAGACGAACTCGAACTATTCTAACTAGTTCGGGTTCCAAGAGTTTTGATTTTCCGGACTCGCAGACTTTTTTCGAAAATCCTCGAACATTTGAGAATTCTCGAATGTACGCTGATCTTCGAACATTTCGGCGCCTCGATGGCTGCTTCCGAAAACCCCCGAACCACGAAGATTTCCTGAAAGGGCCGCTCGCAGACTGCGAACGGGCCAACAATCAAAAACAATAGTCAAAGTAAAAATCATTTTCCTTGGATTCCTCTTTATGATATAGTTTCAGTATTCAACATGGGTGTCCTATGGCTTAAAGTCCTCACTAAGGCCAAGCCACACTACAAATCAAAAATTACGAGTGATTTCTGTGCGTTCGTGCAAGTTGTTTCGCGTTTGCGCATGCGGTTTCGCTATTTACAAAGTAAAACATATGCGATTGCGCGAAAAATGTTTGAACACAAACGCAAATCGTGGGCGCAATCGCAAGCCAAACACCTGGTGTGGTCCCAGCCCTAAAGATTGTGTTAAAAGTAAGAGTCTAACTAGAACGATTTTGAAAATTACCGGTGAATTAGACACTGAAAGTTTTAGTTCTGATGGTAACATTATGGTGTCAAAACTGGTATTTAGGCACAAACCAGTTTGGTGAATAAAGTGTAACACGTATATTAGGGATCCGCATGGCCGGTCGGGGACCAGTAAGTGCCCGGCATGTATTTATCCCCGAACGATTGTATTGCACGGGTGGGTTTCCTCTCTGTATTGGCAGAGTGGGTTCCTCTCTGTATGGGCACAGGTGGGTTCCGTCTGCTGTTAATTGGCACGGTGGGTTCCTCTGCTTATTTGGCAAAAACAGCTGGGTTCCTCTGCTGTATGGGCACAGTGGGTTCCTCTGCTGTCTTGGCACAGGGTTGGGTCCTCTGCTGTATTGGCACACCTGTGTTCCTCTGCTGTATTGGCACAGTTGGGTTCCTCTGCTTGTATTGGGCACAGGTGGGTTTCCTCTGCTATATTGCACGGTGGTTTTTCTGCGTCTGCACAGGTGGGTTCCCTGTTGTATTGCACAGGGGGTTCCTCTGATGTATTTGGTACGGGTGGGTTTCCTCTGCTTATTCACGGATGTTCTCCTGCTGTTTGGCACAGTGGGTTCTCCTGCTGTATGTGCACATGGGTTCCTCTGTGTTTGGCACCGGGGGGTGTCCTCTGCTATATTGGCTGGGGGTCTCCTGCTGTATTGGCAAGGTGGGTTCCTCTGTTGTATTGGAATTGGTGGTCCCCTGTGCTCTATTATCAGAGACATAAAGCGGAGTCCACACTATGCCAGAGAGCAATGCGCATCATATGCAATCGCAGCACCATGCTGCCATCCATATTGACACTGCACTGCCCTGCAATTTCTCACATGCAAAACGACCGCAAATGTGATAGCGCATGAGGAACATGGCAGTGTGTTGTAACACACAAATGTGGGCTAGCACTCTTCAGCAATGTGCCGTAAATACCAGGTGCTGCTTTCCCTCAGTCCTCTACCTTCAGGACTCCAAGCTTTAGCACAAGCAATAAAATTTGATGGAAGCGCACTCTGTTTATCATAAAAATATTCCTGTTTTATTGCATCACACAAAAATACACAACGTTTCGGAGGAATGCTATGTCTCCTTCATCAGTGAAGGATACATAGCGTCTCCGAAACGTAAATAAGCCACACCCATTCGATAACCATTTTATTAAATTAAAGAGGTAATAGAAAGGGCTCCACCTACAGAACAGTAGACCCACTCTTACCATCATAAAGCCTCACTACCACATCAAGACTAAGACAAGCCATGTCATTGAAACAACCATCACTCCCTACTAACATCAAACCCATCCACAGAGCCTGCTTCAAAACTCAAATACAGCAGCCATAACCAAGATCCATTGGATTACATGGATGAATGGAAAAAGAAATAAAAAGGTCCCAGAAACTAACTACCAGCACTGGACAGAGACTACAAACGATCCCCTACCTGGAGAATATCTAAACCCAAACCCTAAGAGAAGACAAGTACTAAGTCTCTACGACTGATGTGCACACCCCTATAAATTGAATCTGGCAGACACAGAGCGAACAGACTGTGCCGCAACGTGACCAAGGAACCTTAGAAGATATATATATCCCCCAGGACGAAACCCAATATCTCCTTATTATACCCATTCCCCACTGTCAACCCCTCTAATGTGTTTTTATTTTTTTGTTTGCTTTGGCAATATCAAAATGTTAAATTGATCCTGCCATAAAGATCGATTTGATTTGATTTGATGATTGATAGAGGATAGATAGATAGTAAGAAGATATATAGATAGAGAGGATAGCATAGATAGATCGATAGTAGCTAAAGATAGATAGCTCGCTGACATCAGCATACGATAGAAGAGCTCCAGATATGATAGAGAGAGATAGCAGACTATAGTAGAAGATGATAATGATAGATAGACGACGATAATGATGAAGATAGATAAAGCAATTGAATAATACTAGCATCAGGCAAGATGATAGCTTGCTGATAGTAGCAATAGATAGATAGCTATGTCGATTGATAATACCATCGATATATCGCTCAGATGAAGATATATCTCAGTCATGCATAGATCTCGTTCTAGATGCTAGCGGATCAGATGATAGCTAGATCATCAGCATTCAGATCGCAAGGATAGATGCAGATCGATAAAGTATAGATCGCTCATATGCAGTCGCGTGTCAGCATCGCTCAGATAGAGAGATGTCAGATTTCGCAACCGTGATAGATCTTAATGTGATCAGAATATCCTCGCGGCTAAAATCAGGCACCTGCGCTTGTCGCCACTGTGCTAGCTCACAGTTATCTCAGTCCTTCAGACTCCGACACAACAAACGATTCTTGTAGCCGCTCTCTCTCACTTCTGTGCCAAAGCAACAATGTCGAAATGCATACTTAGCTACGGTCTCGACTAGCGGTCAGCGTCACTCGGTATCCATCCTCGTCCATCTTCCAAAGGGCTTCTGGCTTTGTCCTCACCCCTGATGGGTCCAGGTCCTCCTCAGTATCCTTTGACATTCCGTTCTTATCGCCCCTCTCGTCCTTGCACATGCCGTACATATTCCCGAGCTTTTACTTGTGCTCGGATCCCTCTCCCATATTTGCTCTCTCCATAAGCGTTATTTGGGATTCCTCTTAATGTCCCGTATTTTTTTTGCCCGGCACGCCCCTCTCACCCTGAGAGGGTTTCGATTCGTACGGTCTCGGCCCTGGTCACATGCGACCTTAGTCACGCCGTTCTCCGGTCTTGGTTTATGTCGTCTTTTGCCAATTCGATTTCGGCTGGTGCCGCCTTCTCAAGCTTTAGGAGACCGTAACGTCCTATGGCCTATGCGTTTATTTCATGTGCCTACATTTGCACAGTCCTGGAGCCCTGGAATTCTACTTGGTGCCCAGAATACTTGTTCTGATCTTACCACCTCTGGCACCTCGCGCTGATCCGATTTCTTCCCTCGCGTTGAAGCGTCTGAGTCAAGTCACCAGCATCACTGGTCCGGCTTAGTTAGATAAGTTGGGCCTAGACCCGGTTCCTCTCGCGTCTCCGTTGTTCTTGGATGATGTGGTGATCGATTTCTAGGGCCTCACGTCTCTAAGACCTCGTACTCTGTTTTGCACTTTCCATTTGCACATCTGTGCCTGAGTTACTTGGTTAGCCTCCCTGTGACGGTGATAATGCTAAGAGGTACACGACTGGTTAAAGAGCAGAGTATGAATGAATTCGTTCACAATTTGCCCCGTTATCTTTTCCCCAATCAACTCTTAAGCTAAAACCCAATCATACCCCTATAGTAAACGTCCCATATACTAATAATCCATTGTTACCCTGTCCCCCTCTGTTTTTGCTCTGGCAATGTTAAACTGTAAATTGATCCTGCGAATAAAAGCTCGATTGGCTTTGTATTTGATAGATAGATAGATAGAAGAGGATGCCTACTTACTGTTGCTTATAGTGTGTTTTTGCACATTGAATAAAATTTGGAGTTTTTTGGCTACAACCTGAGAGTGCCTGGAACTCTTTTAATTCATTAGAATGAGATAGATAGATAAGATAGATAGATACATAGAAGAGGATGATAGAAAGATAGAGTTCTTATAGAGAGGATAGAAGAGGATAGATAATACTAGAAGACGGGAATGAAAGAAATAGGATAGATAAGTAGATGATAGATAGATAGAAGAGATAATAACATTAATATATAGAAAGAACGATGATAGATAGATAGATAGATAGATGAATGATTAAGTTAAATCAACTCAATGTCCAAGGACTACTTGCCCAATTATCCCTTTATCCTTCCCACTCGACTAAAGACTAAAATCCAATTACCCTTTATAGTACTGTCCATATATTTAATAATCCATTGATACCCATGCCCCCCTACTGTTTTTGCTTTGGCAATGTCAAAATGTAAATTGATCCTGCCAATACATCGATTTGTTTTGATAGATAGAAAGAGAATAGATAGATCCAGCCATGGCTTGATAAGGTCAAGAAGGGACCGAAACATTTGCTACTTATGTGTTTTGCACATTAAATAAAATTTCATTATGCACAAGAACCTGAGAGTGCCTGGAACTCTTTTACTTCTTAAGTAGATATTAATCCTTCCCCAATCGACTTAAAGACTAAAACCCAACATAACACTTTATAGTACTGTCCAATATTAGTTATCCATTGATACCCATGTCCCCCTACCGTGAACCTCTAAACTAACTGTTTTTATATTTTATTATTTTTTGTTGTGCTTTGGCAATGTCAAAATGTAATTGATCCTGCCAATAAAGCTCTTTTGTTTGATTTGATTTGATTTGATAGATATGATGATAGAGATGAATAGATAGCGACAGATAGAAAGACTGATAATAGATAGAAAAGGCTAGATGATAGATAGATCAGATAGATGATAAGACATGATAGATAAAAGGACGTGATAAAGATGATAGATATGATAGATTGATAGATCGAAGAGGTGGATAGCTAGATGAGAGATCTAGCTAGAGAGATCATAGAGAGAGACAGATATATGAGTATGAAGATAGATAGAGGATGATAGATAGATAGTAGATAGAAAGAGGATAGATATAGTAATAATGGATAGTAGATAGATGATATGATAATATGATCCACCAGGATTCAGCAGAAAGCACACCCTAGACGCCAGCCAGCCCACTCCAATCAGCTGATAAATCACAATCAGACAAGAGCACAGCGCCGCTGCAGGGCCTACTACTAGCATTAGTATTGGCCACAGGCACACCCACAACGGAGCTCCTTCCTCCCCCGCGGCAAAAGAATCGAGCGGAGGAGGTGTCTCTACTTAAGATGCACATACTACTACGGTTGCGGCCCGTGCATGCGTACGTACATGCGCTTTGAAGTTCCTCGCCACTACCGCGGAGCATACTGATAGGTTGAAAGGTACTTCCCATTAATGATGACGGCAACAATATATAGATATGACATCACAGGTGAACAATATATTATCTGAGTTCCACCTAATTCCTTGAACATGAAAGCATCTCCATACTATCCTAAAACAGAGGCGCTCAAGGCACACGCAAGGACATTCCCTCCAATATTACAACTTAAATAGTTACGCTTTATACCAATATGGTGCAGATCGCAGAGGGAGGATAATAAAACCTGCTCTTTGCACTCTTGCTATTTATTTCTTAACTTAGGGTTTCTATATTTTTTTTCAAGGCTTCCAGTCTGTTCATAGCAATTTTAGGCCCTGACTGCAGACTTTTGATTTGTCCCTGCAATCGGGACAATCCCTCAAAATAGGGACTTGGTGACCGTGCTGCAGTTGCAAGCAGTTGGAACAACATTAATTCTGACCCATGCCATGCTAACAGTGTATTTAATAACAGGTGTCTTTAAGTCCACGTGCCATTTTCACTGCCAGGAGATGTGCATTTTTTGTGCGTTCAACTGCCAGAAGAAGTTGCGGATTTTTGTTCCTTATCGCTTAGACTAATTTTACAAGTATGAAACCTTGCGTAAATCAGAATATTATACATTGTTTTTTTTTCATGCACAAGTGTACTTTAATATGGTCCAAATTTTTATAACTTTTGGAAATTTACTGGGATTTATGGTTAAAATATGTAAAAAAATGAAAAATTTTGCAAATTTGCATGGATTTTTCCCATTTTTACGGATATTTATCTTAAGTTACAACACAAAAATCTACTGGTTTCTAAAAGCCCAGATACTACTGCCCCCGAGTACAACGATTCCAGATATATGTAGGTACCCCCTACGTTTCCTGTACAGAACCCCCCCCCCAAACTAAAATGCACCTCCTAAATATTACACCAATTTCAAAATGTGTAACCACTACTGACATTACATAGAATATCTAGCTACCAAATTTAAATTAAACTATCCCCCCAAGTGAGATTATGTTTAGAAACTACACACTCCGCAGGATTTTACGAGTAGGTTAAGTTTCGCATCAAAATGCAGATACCCTGACGCAGCTCTTCTTCAACATTGTAAGTTACTACTTTCTCACATTTCCTTTTTTTCCTCAACTGTCAAATCAGAGACAAAATCAAAAATGCGAATTTCAAGCTACAAACTGTGGAGGAAATTCAAAGCTCCATCTCAAATATAAAGTCCTAACCCCTCCCGAATAAAACGGTAATGCCACCATTCATGGGTGTACCCAGGACATGGCTACCAACTACCACAGAGCGGTACCATTGCCAAATGTCAGTAGCAGCAAAAAAAAATAGCCAGTTTTGTATCTGAACAGGTCTGCGTTTTTTTCCACAAAACACCACCCCCAACTCCAAATACCACCCCCCACAAACTAATATATTCCTAAATCTACACAACCTTCAGCTATGTAACGCTGTAGTTCGTTCATTCCTACATCATGGTGTGGCGCAGTTCTTCTTATAAGTTTGCACTTTTACCAGATTTAAAAAAAAAATGAACATCAACCACGTTCAAAAAGGTCGCAATCATTCACAACCCCATTGAATGTAAAAAGCAAAGGTACCAATTCAATCTCCCTCCCAAGTCCTATCAAACGGTAATGCCCTATTGTGGTTACACACGCGGACATGGAAGCGAAAAGCCACAAGTGAGACAATGCACCGATGGCTCAGAACAGCGAAAATATTTAAGCAACTTCCGAATTTGGACATCCTGCAGTTTTTTTTTCCCAAACAACCCCCGTAACTTAGAAATAATCCAACAAACTAATATTCCTGAACTACACACCGTCAGCTATGTAACGCTGTATTTTGTTCATTCATGACCCTCAATGGTGTTGGCGCAGTTTTCTTCTGTAGAAGTCGCACTTTTTCTGAAAAAATGAACAAAAAACAACTTCAATCAAAAGTAGAAATCATGCCCAAAAACTGAATGGATCTAAAAAAAGTTACTAATATGCAATCTACCACATGTCCTGAATCAAACGTGTATCCAGATGGTGTGGGTTACACACGCTCAGTGAAGCGAAAGCCACAAAGTGAGACAATGCAACATGGCTCAGAAACAGCGAAAATATTTAGATTCCAACTCCGAATTTTGGACGAGTAGTCTGCAGTTTCTTTCCACAAAACACCCCCGTAACTTGAAATAACCCTCACAAACAAATATTCCTGACATCTCACACATCCGCACCTTCAGGCTCTGTAAGCTGTAGTTTTTGTTCCTTCATACCACAATGGTGTGGGGCGCAGTTCTTTGTAGAAGTTCGCACTTTTCTGAAAAAATGAACAAAAACACTCAAAGGTAGAAACATGCCTACACCTGAATGAATCTAAAAAAAAGTTACTAAATAATAATCTCCCCAAATGTCCTGAATCAACCGTTGGCCATATGTGTTGGGTTACACATGCGACATGGAAGCGAAAATCCACAAAGTGAGACAATAGCCACGATGGCCTCAGACAGCGAAAATATTTAGCCAACTCCGAATTTTGTACATGTTGCCGTTTTTTTTCCACAAACACCCTGATAACTCAGAAATCCCCCCCCACAAACTCTATATTTCCTGAAATCTAACACCTTCAGCTATGTAGCACTGTAGTTCGTTCATTCATAACATCATGGTGTGGGCGCAGTTTCTTCGTAAGAACAAAATTCGCATTTCTAACCCACTTTTCTGGAAAATAGAGAAAAATACATTCAAGGTACAAAATCACACCAAAACCCAATTTAATGGTAAAAAAACTTACCAATATCAATCTCCGTTAATGTCCTGAATCCAACATTGCCATAATGTGTGGGTACACACACTGAACGTGTGAAGCGACTATCAAAATTTAAAACATTGCGCATGAGTCCAATAAAGCATGTTCCCAGATTTTCCAAACTGACACCCCTTCTAACTTGGAATACCCCCCACAAACTAATATATTCTCAAATCTACAATACCTTCCACTACGTAAACCGCTGTATTTGTTCATTCATACAATCAATGGGTGGGCGCATTCCTTCGTAGAAATTCACATTTGGTCAAAAATGAACAAAAACAACTTCAAAAGGAGAATCATGCCAAAACCCAGGAATGTAAAAAAGTTACCAATATCAATCTCCCAAATGTTCTGAATCAAACGGTATGCCCTAATGTCTGGTTTACACACGCAGACGTGGAATCCAACTAGCCACAACGTGACCAATGAACAGTGGCCCAATTTCAGCACTTTCAGATTTGGTCAGACTAAACACCCCTCTATATTAGAAATACCTCCCAAAACCTAATATTCTTGGACTCTACAAACAACACCTCAGCTAACACAATGGTGTGATTCTTTTAATCGCATACCACAATTGGTGTGGGTGCAGTTTTTTGTGTACAATTTCGCTTTCTTACCAGATTTTTTCAGGAAAAATTATACAATTCCATCAAAGTTAAAATCATGGCCAAATTTCCATGTCAAGTAAAAAACAAAACTTGTCAATTATCATCTTCCAAATTGCCCTGATCAACGGTATGTGATCCATATGCGTGGATTCACACACATGGACGTGGCACCACCTACCTCAAATTGGACGCATGCCGCAGTGTAAATTACAAGAAAAATCTCAAAGTGCGTCTGTAATTTCAAACATCCCAAAACTTTGAAATGCCGCCCCCGCCCCCCGCAAATAAACCCCCCACTAAATCTCAATCTCCCACATTTTCTGAATCAAACGGTAATGCATATGCGTGGATGCACACAGAGGACGGGGCCACCAATCTAGCTCCAATGGGAGCGCATGCACAATGCAATTTACAAGAAAAAAATCAAGTGCTCTGTACTTTAACAGCCTACCCTTTTCTAACGAAACAGTCCCCAAACTGGAAATTCCTCGCCCAACTATATTTTTTGGACTACACGCCTTCAGCACGTTAACGTGCCATGCTTTCATACATCTGACGAAGTCCAGACCCAGCGATCCAACAGAAGCGGCGGTTTTTTTACGAGATTTGTGTGAAACAATAAAATGAGAGGAATTAAAAGGGTTTAGAAAATACGCTACCTAACCCCATTACCAGCCAAAAAACCCACTAACATATCAATCTCGGGCCACATGTCTGAGTCATATCCTGAAAGCAACAACGTATTGCTTGGGTGTCAAACAAGACGAGCACGACCAACTAGCTCAAATGGGAACGTCATTTAGAAGTGCATTTTACAAGAAAATTTTTAAAAAAACGCCACCCACGCCCCCACACACACACTCTCCCCTTTTAGTGGTAATTTTAGTGAAGTCGGTTAGTTGGAGAGTCCACACAAACGTTTTTGCACACTTAGACTGATCCTAAGAATTCAATACGGTCTTTATTTGGTACCCGTCTGCAAAATTTCCTTATAAATATATAGGCTTAGTTTCCCTTGAAATCGAACACAATCAAGTATCCGCGTTTCCTTTTAAACCGATATCACTAGGGGACATTGGGGGAGCTGGAGAAACAACTTTTTTTTCGAATTTTAGTTTTAGGTAAACAAAAAAAAAAGGGTGTGTGTATCACTTAGACGGAGAATTTTTTTGTATGTGTATTCTTCCCCTTTTTTTCCCCGATCATTCCAAAGATAATCATCAGATCATCTTAGGGATGATTAAACCGAACTTGGAATAACGGACATAAATGCCCCAGTTTTGCCAATTGAACTCCGATGCGGAAAAACTCACTCCCTCGGAAATCATTTACCAGGAAGTGATTTTTCTTCATTGGCAAAGATCAATAATTTGGTGATCAAATTGACACCAATATTGGATCTCGGCCCATTTTTTTTCTCTAACGTCTTCTGCTAAGAGCAAAGACTTAGCAAAATCCATTTGTGAATGGAACTTTGAGTTCCATTCACAATGATAGAAAAGCTGCATCTTGACGCTTTTCTATACTAGGTACTGCACATGATCCACTTAGATCAAGCTCAAGTACCTCAACTAGACCACCATGGGCCGTCTCCTACCACTTGGAAGACCCCGTGAGGAGGTAAGCCTCCGTGACGTCACCGGGGTCTCCCTTTCCGCTTCCTCCTTGGAACTCCACGTGGACCGGCTGGCTGGCTATACGACTGTCACGGCAGAAAAGGTAAAGAACTACTCCCCGATCCCCCCCTGGATTTGGACACACCACAACCTGAGGGGGGGTCGAGGGGATCGGGAACTTGGGCAGCATCGAATGCTCCCCCGTGTCGAGCCCTAGCAGCCTGCGGGTGTTTTCATTTTCAAGTGGAAGCCACAGATCTATATTCACGATCTGTGGCAGTTAAAGCATTCTCTGCACAGATCGTGAATATACGATCTGTGGCAGGGAAAGGGTTAATAGTAGTCCCAGCATGTTTCACTGATCTGGCAACCCTTTGTGGCCCTTATAGTTGGCTGCATGGACATCCCTGCCCTAAATAAGCTGGCAGTGTTCTAAAATAGGAGCTTACAAAACTATCAATGAATTTTAATAAGCTGTGAAAGTGTTAAGTCTCATACTCATATACAACATGCTTGTGCTGCCCACTCGTGGCATCGTGCCACGTCCAACAATCGTATGTGTGTGTAAAAGCCTTAGTCCCTTAGACTAAAGTATTGAAACTAACTTGGTGGATTTTTAAACATTTACATTCTAATTAAACTTACAATTCCTTTTAATAATCCACAGCCACACAGCCAATATGAGGTTGGAAGGAACAATTGTCCACACCCCCAACATATATGGTGTTGTGCAATTACAATCTCTCTACGTGAGATACTTTTACAATCAGCAAAATTTATGGATTCGACTGATCAAATCTATCAGTTCAACACTCGATAGTGATCACTGTGGATATATATAAGTCAAGCACAATATAAACATATGAACATAATTCATGAAAAAGAAAACACGGTCTCCATTCAGCAAACTGAGATAGGAATGTGCAGTATCATAGGAATATGTGGTTATCATACTGAATTTAGTATTCTCAATTCACAGAACATTGTACTACTGGAAATAATTCTAGGTTCTCTTAAGGCCAACAAACCTTTACTGGAACTGCTACTGTCCAAAAATCTGTCTGTCTGTCTATCTATCTATCTATTATCCTATCTAATTAGCGAACAGTGTGCACTCTACCTTCAGTAATATTATGCCCAGGTGCTACTGTTTTGCTGCGTATGGAATAAAAGTCTTAAAGATTGTTTGAACAGTCCTGAGAGTGCTTACATTTATACTATGGTTGGATATCTATCTATCTATCTATCTATCTATCTATCTATCTATCTATCTATCTATCTGTCTATCTCTCTTCTCCCTATCAACACTTCTGTCTGTCTATCTATCTATCTTCGCGTTCCAGTAACAGCGCAATTAATAGGCCCTCTGATTGTAAGAATCATCGATCAGATGCAAACATATAAACATGAATAATGAAGTGAACCTAATGTGGCACAGCTCTGTGCAATGCATTTCTTGTGAACTAGATGCTCCTATTGGATTGTGACTGCCCCACTGCAGGGAACATTGTATCATCTACTTTGCATACAGCAGAAGAAGAGGCAGTCATTGGGCATGACCCCTTTTTTCTGAGGTGTGTGGTGCCCTTTAATCCTGCCTGTGGACCTCCGAGTTAGGGCTCTTTAACACTGGTTTTTTTCCAGACAGAAACGTTTCCGCAGTGGACGTCCTTTGTGGTCCGTTATAATGTGAAAAGGCCCTTGAGAAATCTGACATCACTGTTGATGGGACCAATGTCATAAACTCCCGGAATTGCAGAGGAAGGTAGATAAAATCCTTTATAGACCAAAATAGCTTAGTAAAGGAGCCAATACACGCTTTATGTATAGGCGCACGGCCAACAGGTTTCCCCATACCGCATATGGTGATCAGTGGGCCATATATGTTATCACCACTTGTTACCTCCAGCTTCCTGTCCATCACCTGTGTATGGCCTCCTTAAAGGGCAAGTCCATACCTCCAAGAACAATTTGTATTAGCCTTCTACTTGTCTCACGTGCCTTTTCTGTGCAAGGAAGCAAGCAGAAGGGGCTCGACTGGCAGCCACGAAAGTGATTGGCTGACACATTGCACCTTAGCCAATCACTTTCACGGCTACCGGTCGAGTCCCTTCTGCTTGCTTCCGTGCACAGAGACAAGCAAAGGTAGCGAGGAAAGAGGGCTGGTAAGTATGTCTAGGGGCCGATTTGAAACGAATAAACCTTGCGAGGTTTAGGTTTTGGGGGGTGTTGAGCTGACAAATTTTGTTGGAGGAGTTTTAATGCAAACAGTAAGGGCAGCTCCACCCTCTATGTAATAAAGAAAAAGGGAATGTCCTGTGCACACATCAAGCTGTACCCTCTGCAATTTATATTTATGGGACCAGCTGCACCTGCACAACCACCGCTATTCCCTTCTTAAGTCGTTTAATTGTGCACTTCCCACAAGCCAATAAAATTAGAGGACCCCTCCAAAATAGCACATTGTACATACATCAACCTTATACAAAGAAATATAATATACAATTACTATCCTCACATGGTCACAATAAGATCTATATTGGTAAATATAATAGAGTAAAAGGAGGTTCTAAATCCCACCCAACATCATGGCCCATCTCCGCTGTATTCTTAGTGTACAAATAGGGATCAGACATATTATCCTTCTTGATCCATTAGGACGCTCTGCCCTGCTAGGGTACCAGTTACCTGTCTGGTTGGGTCTCATAGTGGGTGGGAGTATCCAATAACTGTGAATGAATAGTTATTGTTGTATGGGGTACTAACTACCGTAGCTCCCAACCCAAAGTGGGCCGGTACACGGGTTTACTAAAGGCCCATGCCTCACTGCAACCACTTGGAAGTGCAGCACAGAATCATGTGCGTGTATCGCATGCGATTGCACTCGCGATTCTTGTGCAGTTGCGTGTTTGGATGTGCGTTTGCATGCGCTAAAACAAAAAAATTAATGCATTAACCAAAACGGAAATGTATGCACCAGTCGATGCGCATCGGAATTGCAAGATTTTTTGCGTTCCCCCCCCTGATTTTCATTCTACGCGTGCGTAAAAAAGCGCTAGTGTGGTGGCCTAGCCCTAAAACATACTTTCCCTTTTGCAACTGTTGTTTTGTATTCACTTTCTGTATAGACTTGTGATATGATCTCGAACTATGGGATTTGTAGTTTTATTTTATCAGTTTTTGAAAATTCAGCTCTTTTATTTCCAATTTGTGCATCGTTTACCATTCCATTCTAAAGTTTTGGGGGGGGGAAATTTACATGATAAGATATTAATTGACTGTGCAGCTGAACGGTTTAAGGTCTTAATGAGCATTATGGGAGTTGTAGTTTTAGTATGTCAGTGTAATATGGAATGAAGCAATGGTAGTAATAAAATGATAATATGATTACAGAAGGGGATATATTATCCACTATATTAATGACAGAGTGTTATGTTAGTATAATAAACCCTGATATATGTATATAATATATTTTATTTGGGTTGGACGGAAGCATCTAGAAAACACCAGTTACTGTGGTTGTCATGGTAACAAGGGTGTCAGGTGACATTGTGATGTCATCAAGCAGAGAGTATAAAAGGGCATCTTAAACCTGTGAAGTCACTTGGTGTGTTGCAGAGCTGCAGGACTGTCACTTGTGATTGTGTCTGTAGTGAACAACGAGCCATTGTACTGAGACCATCTTTAGGAGATTTTACACATTGGTAAGTAGAGAACTATATATGTAGATAATTAGAAATAGATTTTATAATTTAGATTATGCCTAAAGAGGGGATTTCTATAAATCACATTTGGGATCACTCGGTTGGTTGGATTGAATTTCAGAAGTGATTTATGGGAGTTATATTTTCAGTAAGTCAGTGTTATATGGAATGAAGCAATGGCAGTGATAAGCTTATAATGATTACAGAAGGGGAGACCATCCCAGACCCTAATCTCCTTCCCATCATGCCCTCTTTTGGACGTCACACCCCCAGAATGCCCTAACTCTGCCCTTTCCAACACCTGACCATTTAGCTCCACCCCCTGTATAATGCTTCTGACATTGTGCCCCTTGCCACGCCCTGTCCTGAAACCTTAGACAGCAGGGTGGGGGTGTCTGTAATATTTGTATTTAATAAACTTTATTTAGATTTGAAAGAAACATCTGGAAAATAAACCAGGTTCTGTGGTTGTCATCATAACCAGATGTTTTCAGTTAATAAGGGTGTCAGATGATAATGGGATGTAATCAATCATTAACATAACTTTCCTGCTAAGTTTGAGGGAAGCATCTAGAAAACACCAGGTGCTGTGGTTGTCATGGTAACAAGGGTATCATCAAGCAGAGAGTATAAAAGGGCATTTTACACTTGTGATATCACTTGGTGTGTTGCAGAGCTGCAGGACTGTCACTTGTGATTGTGTCTGTGGTGAACAACAAGCCATTATACTGAGACCTTCTTTAGGAGATTTTACACATTAGTAAGTAGAAAACTATATATGTAGATAATTAGAAATATATTTTATAATAATGTCACTATTTATTTAAGGTAAGATGCCTAAAGAGGGGATTTCTATAAATCACATTAAGGATCACTTAGTTGGTTGCAATGGATTGAATTTCTGAAGTGAATTATGGAAATTGTAGTTTTAGTATGTCAGTGTAATATGAAATGAAGCAATGGCAGTGATAAGATGATAATAGGATTACAGAAGGGGATATATTATCCACTATATTAAAGACAGGGTGTTATGTTAGTATGATAACATATACTAGTATGATATGTATTTAATATACTTTATTTGGGTTTGACGGAAGCATCTGGAAAACAGACCAGGTGCTGTGGTTGTCATGGTAACAAGGGTGTCAGGTGACATTGTGACCCTTGGTGATGTCACTTGGTGACCGCACCCTTGTGATTATGTCTGTAGTGAACAATGAGCCATTACTCCTTCTTTAGGATATTTTACACATTGGTAAGGAGAGAACTATATATGTAGATAATTAGAAATAGATTTTTATTATAATAATAAGAATGTACAATCTACTATATAAAGCAGAAATCTTTTATGTATGTGCTCACCAAACAGCCACACCCCTGAATGACTCACCATAACGGCGACACCCTCTGACAGGGTTGACGCCCATGAAGTCCAGTTTGACCAATAAAAAGCCTGCACGTCCCTTGCAGAGTGTGATTCCCCAATTCACTAACTCAGATGAAGGGCCTGGGCTTTGTGTGCTGCCCGACTTAACACAGACACAGAATCCACTTCAGTGATACAACAACAGCTTAATGTACGGCTACACAACTCAGAGAGCTGCACACACAGAACAACAGCTTCTATAACAGAGGGAACACATTTCCCTTAGAGCTAGGCCACACTAGCGCAATCTTTTCTTTGCGTTTGCGCATGCGATTGCCTTGCAATCGAGGCAACACATGCGATTGCCTTTCCGTTTGTGATACGCAATTGAATGCGATTTCGTATATCAAAAGGAGAAATTGCATGCGCAAACGCACAGAAAAGGTTCACACAATTGCGGCACAGTGTGCGGCGTAGTGTGGCCGTGCCCTTACGGTCTGTAAGGCTCCTGGA
This sequence comes from Hymenochirus boettgeri, assembly GCA_019447015.1. Lineage (NCBI taxonomy): Eukaryota > Metazoa > Chordata > Amphibia > Anura > Pipidae > Hymenochirus > Hymenochirus boettgeri. Next base: position 2,974 of record JAACNH010000510.1, on the reverse strand, counting down.
AGGTTTTAAATATTAACCCTGGAAAGACTGTGTTACTATTGGTGATATGAACCACATTTGCAGTTTTTGTCATATTAAGAAATTTAAAGCAGAAGCTCCTGGAATGTGACCACGCCCCCAGATATTGCTGTCACGGCCAAGCCCCCAAATATCACGGTCACGCTCATACCCCAACCATCAAGGCCGCGCCCCCAGAGATAACTGCCATGCATTGCAACCATGACCCTAAATGATGTGACCACGCTACTAGATATTGTGGTCACTCCCCAAAACATTATGGTCCACCCCAATACCTCATGGCCACACCCCCAAACATCCCAGGTCTGTTCCCGAATCATACCCACATACACAAACATCCTGTCCATGCCCCCAAACATCACAGGCACATCCCCAAACACCACACCCACACCCCTAAATAGCACAGCCATGCCCACGCTTTGATACAGCATGGCCATGCCCCCAAATATCGCGACCACTAAATTTCACGTCCAAGCCTCCTGGACACTACAACATCACAGGCACGACCCAGACACTCCCTAGAATGCCATGCCCCCACCCACCGCAACATCGCACCTATTACAACCGGGACGTTTGGGGGGTATGGTACACAGGAATTACATGCATTACCTGGACTTAAGCACCAGACACACACTGCCCACATGTCACACACTTCACAGACAGTTACAACTAAAAGAACAAAGATATCACGGCACTTGAGCAAGGATAAAGTGTTAAAGTGCAAACAAGGTGACATACTGCTAACAAATTTGCAAAAAATTGAGCACGCTTAAAAAAACTCACAACGCTCAGACAGCGCAACAGAATGAAGCCCGGCTTTAACAACACAGGCAAAGAGTCACATGATCAGAGACACTGACTCCCGTCAGTCGCTCAAGTGCTGCGGTATTCAGTTGCACTTAACATGTTTTCCCAATGGCTAATTCCATGTAGCATGTTCATGAGTAGGTTCACCACAACATTTGTATATTTATGCTCCAAGTGGAAAAACTGATAACGTTGTATATGTAGGTTTACAGCAGTTCATGTTTTCTGATTGAAATAAAACTGTCTTTGTTTGAAAATTAATATCTTTTTTTATTTTAATTTTGTAGTAATGATGTTTAAAAACTTCAAAATGAGAGTCGGACATTTCTTCGGAAATGAGAGCGAGGTAAGGCTGCTACCAACTTTCATAATGATAACTTATCAGATAAGAAAATGAGGCTTCTAATGGTATAGAATGGGACGTAATATTTATTCATTTAGCTTAAAGACCCAAATTACTGTTCTTCTTCTGTTTTACTATTCCGCTTTTTTGACTGTTTCCTTCTACAGTTTTTGAGTTAGACACAAACTTTGGTACAGATGTATGGGTCATATAGGAGAAGTGTGCCAACCTGTATTACACACCTACTGAACTACCCTTCTATTCCTGTGGTAGCCATACTTAAAGCTAGCTAAATTCAAAAAACAAAATTTAACCAATCATCAACCCCCCCCAACCTGATACAGGTACAGACACCTACCCTTTCATTCATGTGCCAGTCATACTCAAAGGGTAACTAAAGTAAAAAAAATACATTTTGACCAATAATCAAAAACGGTTGTTTTTTAACACCCAAACTGATAAAGGTACACACACCTAGCCTTTCATTCCTGTGGCAGCCATACTTAAAGAGTAACTAAAGCCAAATATAAATTTTGAACCAATCATCAAAAAAGTTTGTTTTAAAACCCCAACCTGATACAGGTGCACACACATACCCTTCCATTCTTGTGGTAGCCATATTTAAAGGGTAACTAAAGTCAAAAATAAATTTTGACCAATTATCAAAAAGGTTTATTTTTTTAACCCTAACCTGACACAGGTAAACACACCTACCCTTTCATTCATGTGGCAGCCATACCTAAAGGGTAACCAAAGTCAAAAATAAATTTTGACCAATCATCAAAAAGGTTATTATTTTAACCCCCTACCTGACACTGGTAAAAACACCTACCCTTTTATTTGTGTGGTAATTATATGTAAAGGGTAACTAAAGTCAAAATTTAATTTTGACCAATTATTAAAAAAGTTTGTTTTTTAACCCCTAACCTGACACAGGTAAACACACCTACTGATCTACCCTTGTATGTATGTATATATTTATTTCTAAAGCGCCACTTGGGGATGCAGTACTGTACAGTATTACAATACAATAAAGTCATACAAGGGGGATAAATAAATAGATAGCTCAGTACATTAATATATAACTTATATAAATAGAAGTGCTAGGGCTTTGCCACAAGAGGTAATGAGGTCCCTGCCCCGTAGAGCTTACAATCTAGTTAGGTGGGTAACATACAGATACAATGGAATGGGTATAAGTGCTGGAGTGAGACGTATGCAGTGCCCTTCCATTCTTGTGGTAGCCACACTTAAAGAGTAACTAAAGTCAAAAAACAATCATCAATAAGTTTTGTTTTTTAACCCCCAACCTGATACAGGTAAACACACCTGTCCTTTTATTGTTGTAATAGCCATACTCAAAGGGTAACTAAAGTCAAAAAATATATTTTGACCAATCATCAAAGTTTATTTTTTTTAAAGTCAAAAAATATATTTTGACCAATCATCAAAGTTTATTTTTTTTAACCCCCAACCTGATACAGGTAAATACACCTTTTTTTTCTTATTGTGGTGATATTTCATGTTGTTTATTGGATTCTCCTCAAGGGAGGTTTTTTTTTTATTGGATTCTCCTCAAGGGAGGTTTTTTTTTGCTCCCCCTATTAGACCACAGAGTGATCATGACATGGCTACAATAGCAAAGCTTCAAATATATATTTTAAATTAATTTTCTAATAAATTCAAGGGATAGTAACATCAAAAACACAGATGTCTGCTCCCTGAGGTTTTACAATAGCAGTTCAAAATCCCAAACTTCTTTCTCTTTAGGTACCTCCAGGTGAAACGTGCATTTCAATAACAGTT
>JAACNH010000509.1:168271-191397 GCA_019447015.1 Hymenochirus boettgeri | reverse complement strand
AACAGGTAGGTGAATGGCACAGTCTCCTTTAAGATATTGCACTGAAACAAGTAGGGGAATGGCACAGTCTCCTTTAAGATATTGCACTGAAAAAAGTGGGTGACAATATAATACTATACTGTACTGTCTGTAACTGATACGGTCTTACTATGCTAACTATACTGTACTATACATACTACTCTATACAATACAATACGTATACATACTAACCATACACTAATACTCATACTGTACTGTCAGTGGGACGGGCGAGTCTGCCACAGGCGTCATTTCACCGTGTCCAGCATGCAGTTCGTTTTTATAAAGGACCACAACATATGGTTTCGAAAGCATGACGATCGCTTATTTGTATACTGGTGAGCGGGAACGGATCAGACTTCAGTTGGCGTTGCCCTGCAAATCCATGCATTTTTCACACCCGATTGACAATACAATGAACATCGGCCACTTGGGGATGAAAAAAGTTGCAGGTATATCCAACAACCCAAAAGACCAACTCTCTCCATATGTGAGACGTGCCACAAATATATATGTTTATAAGAAAAAGTTTTTCCCATTCATGACCATACTGCCCATGTCAGTGACTCTCGTATAAATTAATTCATATTTAGTTCTGACATTTCTAATAGTGTCCATTGTGGTCTCGGTCCCTGGGTGGATTCTGTTGCTCTTATAGATCTGAGCATGTTTTGACCCATCGACAGCCAATCAGTAGAATTACTGTTAGGAACTTCCATGTAGTGGGCATTCTGGGAGGAGAAGGATCGTTAAACGTGAAAGGGCAGCTCACTACTTACCACAGCAAACAAGCATAGCAAAAGGACAAAATCAATTGATTTTTTTCAAAATAAAGCCAATTGTCGCAATACCTAGGTTGTGTAATATAACCATATTTTTAAAGGGTTTTTAAAATTCTCCAAACTAGTAAGGATATATATAAGCCTTCCATCTTACCTTCTAAATAAAACCGAATCACTATCTAGATAATTTGTGAGAGATTTATTGCTGGAAAGATTCAGCATATTACTATGCTTGAAACACTTCCTGTTTTTTAGCCATGTGTCCAGCTTGTAGTCATGTTCCCAGCCTGTCTGCATTAATAGGCTCCCCTTCTTTTCCCCCTTTTCCCCAGTCCTTCCTGATTTCCCCAGCATTAAGTCGTAACTGAGCATGCTTCTCCCCCGGCAGGATGGGCGGCGAGGTCAGGTGATGTCACTCAACCTACTGAAGCATAAGTTGAAAGTTTGAACATTCACCCCAAGGTAATTTCTCACGGCTCCAGACAGAGATGTGATTGTCAGCTCATTTTAAATGAAATACTGCAGGCTTTCATTTAACCCTAACTGCTTTGAGGCCACAGTTGCCCTTAAATGTGTTTTTTTCCGCTGAACTTTAACTCAATTTTTTTCCTATTCTATCCAATTTAATGCATTAAGCAAGTTCACTAGTGGAACTAATGCATAGCACATTTGACTGTCTCTCTGCTGACAAGACTCAACAAAGACCAAGTGTCCTAAGATGGCTTTTTAATTCTGCACATGTTTAATTCTTTAAATGTTTGTGTGTCAGCGGTGTGTGTTCATTCACTAAGAGCAGCCATAGAAAAATGAAAATGACACCCAAACTTCTCCTGATCTGATATATATTTTCTCTGGGGTCTATGAGTCCCCTATTCAAACAACATGAAACAAATGTGTCCGTGATGCCTGTAGTAAAAACAAATCTTATAGAACCTAACAGTGGATCACATGTTTGAATTTGGAGACAACCCTAGCTATTAATTAGAGTTAATTAGTAATTAGAGATGGATGTAGGTGTTTAAATTTTGTGACATGCTGTTGAGTTTGTATTTGTGACAATTATAATAATAGTAGTGGGTCTCGTCCCATTCGGTCTGTCTTTACACCAACCAAGCAATACACAATCTACAGGTGTCACTGTCATTAGATTCCTTTTATGGTCCTAGACACAAGGGGACCGATTTACCCAAAGGTGTCTGGCAAATTTCTTGAGTTAAGTGTGCTAAAACGTCCTACCAGTTAACTTTAACTAAATATTAGCGGCAGATGCGCGGGTCACCAAAATATACCACACATCACGACACTCGCGATTCAATATGGCGTAGGTGCTTTTAGCGCTGATTTTAAGGCCTGTAAGTTAATCCATTTTCACATTTACCCACAGTCACAATGCAATATTGAATTTGCGATAGCGGCTCTAGGTAAATATCCTGGATGCTCTTATTACTGTTGCAGACAGTGGTAACATCCTCAAAATAAAAATCACAGGTAGAGTTATATGACAAAAAGCTGCTGAAAGAGAAGTGTTCAGAAAACCTTTCCACAATATAACTTCTCACAAGATTTACCTAGGGATTTGATCAAGGGTTAATTTAATAGAAGGGCTTTTCTTGCAGCCCTAACTTGTTAGGAAACCAGTTTAAAAATGTCTAACAGTGTTTTTATATTCAGCCTAACTCCAGATATTCCCGTATTACTTTGGATCTTGTAAATGTGTCTGTTTGGCAGATTTCGATTTCATTCAAAAAGGGATTGTTTGGTAAAGAGATTAAAACATTAGCTTTAGACTCGGCCCCCGACTTATATAGCACTACATTTCCGCAGCGCGGAATTCACATCAGGCCCTGCCCCGAAGAGCTTACAGTCTAACCACATTTGACACATACACCTATCAGTATGTCCTTTGATTGTGGGGAAACCGGATGCCCGGAGGAACCCCGAGGGCAGGCCGGGGAGAACATACAAACTCCTTTTCAGATGTTCAAGGGTGAATCGAACTCAGTGCTGCAAGGGATCAATCTAACCACTCAGCCACCTTACTGTACATAGCCTCAATCTTAAGCTGGGTACAACACCAAGGACTATTTTTCCAGAGCGAGCACTCGGCTGGACAAATGTCCGTTGGTCGTGGCATATTCGCCCGTGGATGAAAGTGAGAAACGATCGATCGTATGGTCCCATAGGGAACCGCACGATGGATCGGAATTTACTGACACGTCCGTTCCACACCGCAGAATATTTTTTGGCCGACCAGCCGAAAGTCCACGAATCGGTCGGTCGACGAAAATATCTGCTGGTGTGGTACCCGCCTTAACTGTCAGTCTTCAGGGACCAGAGGCCTAATGGTGACCTTACATGACCATATTATGGTAATGGCTTAATACAGTGTGTAAAGCATCACTGCAGCGTTTGCCATTGATACCAGTTGAACCTGTTATAGATATAGGTTTTTCTGGCAATGGGTGGTAGGAAAAACTTACGTAATGACAGTTTCAAGAGACATTTAATGAATAAATGAAGTTTTTCAACACAAATACTGTTTGAGGATTATTGATTGGTTGAATCGATCCTGGTCAAGGTCATTAAAGGGTATCTCCACTCGTTTTTTCTAAGTTTTGGTAATCCAGTTCTATTGAAGAACGGGGAGGTAAGGAGCTGTGCCTTCCCTTCCGTTCTTCAATAGAACAAACAAAGCCAGGGAGAGAGGTAAGAACTTACCACCGCTCGCTCGCTCCCCCGGTGTGTAGTCTGAACGGTCCCGACGGACCTTGTCTTCTATGTGCATGCGAGATCTATGGCGCATAGAAGACAAGGTCCGCGGGACCTGTCAGACTACGCGCCGGGAGCGAGCGAGCGGTAAGTTTCTTGTCTCCTGGCTCCTGTTTGTTCTATTGAGAACGGAAGGTAAGGCACATCTCCTTTACCTCCGTTCTTCAATAGAACTGGATCCCAAACTTCTAAAACGAGGGAGATACCCTTTAACCTGCCTGTCGTATCCTTTAGTCCGGGTAAACACGGACAGACAATATAACTATTGGTCATGTATTTTCCATCCTGACACGGGCAAACCTGTTCAATGTCTCGGCAATATAAATGGGGAATGGTCGGTTGTGTTGTAAATCCCACACCGATCTGGCAATCGATACCCGGCTTTAACTCTCACCAATAATCTCTTAAATGAACATTCGGTTCTGGCCATACACTGTGCTCTACTTTCCAACATTTCCGCAATTTGGAAACCCCCGTCTGTCTACATTTTCCCCACTGACATATGGATGTAATATTGATCGCAAACTATGACCCCGGCCTGGAACTTTGGCAGGTAAAACCTCCATTGCACCTAACGTTACAATTGATTTGACATTATTCGGATTCAGGTATCCCACCCCTCCCGGAGGTGCTGAATTTTGGGGTTTTTCCCGCACTTCCGCAGACACCCCAAAACTCCGCCGACCCTAACTTACCTGCGGTCTCCACCAACGTCTATTTACACACACCATGCCTTAGGTGGCCCTAACCCTGCCCTGCTGTCCCTTTGATGTGCCATTCTCCCCTTCCTGACAGAAGCCACTTTCGGCAGGTGGGATTGCTGTGGATTGCCACAAGTCGGGTGCGTGTATGGCCACATGGTCTAATCCAATCTGTTTCCAATCTATGGATTCTATAAGACATGATATAAATGGTTTGTGGCCACTTTGAGATTCCAAAACCGGTAAAACTGCAACTTGAAATTGCCCCCAATTGTATCCAATCCTACATTACGCTAGAGATGGCCGAACTTTATATGGACCATTAAAGTCCAATGGGTGAAATATTTTGAAAACTAAATGAAATACAAAATATCAATGGTAACTTAATGTAAATCGCTGTGGTGACCTGGAATGGTCCTGGGAACATATCCAGGACTTTCGAAACTCGATTTTACTCTCACGCCGCACTTTCGAGCTCTCGCGTTCGAACATTCGATATTATCCATAGAACGACTCGCGGAATTCGATATTCGTATTTACTTGCTATTGGTATAATATACATTTTAACTCGCGGATTCGATATTAGATATTTACTCTGCGTATTGGTATAATAGACATTTTACCGCGGATTCGATATTCGATATTTACTCGTATTGGTTAATAGACATTTTCTCGCGGATTCGATTATTAGATATTTACTTGCGTATTGGTATAATAGACATTTTACTCGTATATTTTCGTTAATTCGATATTTACTCGCGTATTGGTATAATAGACATTTTACTCACGGATTCGATATTTACTCGCGATTGGTATATAGACATTTTACTTTCGCGGATTGGTAATAATGGACATTTTACTCGCGGATTCGATATTCGGTATTTACTCGCGTATTGTATAAATGGACATTTACTCGCGGATTCGATATTCGTATTTACTCGCGTATTGGTATAATAGACATTTTACTCGCATATTCGTTAATTCGATATTTACTCGCGTATTGGTATAATAGACATTTTACTCCCGGATTCGATATTCGATATTTACTCGCGTATGGTTATAATAGACATTTTACTCGCGGATTGGTATAATGGACATTTTACTCGTGGATTCGATATCGTATTTACTCGCGTATGGTATAATAGACAGTTTACTCGCGATTCGATATTCGATTTTACTCGCGTATTGGTATAATAGACATTTTTACTTTGCGGATTCGATAAATTTGATATTTACTGCGTATAGGTATAATAGACATTTACTCGCGGATTCGATATTCGGTTTTACCTCGCGTATAGGTATATGACATTTTACTCGCGATTCGTATTCGTATTTCGTACTCGCGTATTGGTTATCTAGACATTTTACTCTGCGGATTCGATATTCGGTATTTACTCGCGTATAGGTATACAATAGACATTTTACTCGCGGTATTCGATATTCAGTATTTTACTCGTGTATTGGTATAATAGACCTTTTACTACTCGCGGATTCGATATTCGGTATTACTCGTATAGGTATAATAGACATTTTACTCGCGTATTTGATATCGGTATTTACTTACTCGCGTATTGGTATAATAGACATTTTACTTGCAATTCGATATTCGTATTACTTACTCACGTATAGGTATAAATAACATTTTACTTCGCGGATTCGATATTAGATCTTTTACTCGCGTAGTGGTATAATAGACATTTACCTCGCGGATTCGATATCGATATTTACTCGCGTATTGGTATAATAGACATTTTAATTGCAGATTCTATATTCCGATATTTACTTGCATATTGGTATAATAGACATTTTACTCGCGGATTCGATATTTACTTGCGTATTTGGTATAATAGACATTTTACTCGCGATCCGATATTTCGATATTTACTCGCGTATTGGTATAATGATATTTTACTCGCGATTCGATATTCGATATTTACTCGCGTATTGGTTTAATAGACATTTTATACTCGCAGATTCGATATTCGATATTTACTCGCGTATAGGTATAATAGACATTTTACTCGCGGATTCGATATTCGATATTTCCTTGCATATTGGTATCATATACATTTTTACTCTCGCGATTCGATATTCGATATTTACTGCGTATTGGTATAATAGACATTTTTACTCGCGGATTCAATATTCGATATTTACTCGCATATTGGTATAATAGATAGTTTAACTCGCGGATTTTGATATTCGATATTTGCACGCGTATTGGTTTAATAGACATTTTACTCGCAGATTCGATATTCGATATTTACTCGCGTATTGGTTTAATAGACATTTTACTCGCAGATTGCATATTCGATATTTACTACTCGCGTATGTATAATAGACATTTAACTCGCGGATTCGATATTCATATTTACACGCTTTGGTTTATATACATTTTACTCGCAGATTCGATATTCAATATTTACTCGCGTATTGGTATAATAGACGTATGCTTGTGAAGGTTCTCATTCATCCAGTCATGGTATATCTGTTGTATTCAATTAGATCATGGACTTGAAATGTAGTTCTTGACGACTTTCGCTAGTCTGCCGACGGGCTTTCTCAATTCAGAATGGACTTGTACAAGAATCTTGGCAATTATGTACCCTGGAAAATCCCAATTAGCATATCACAACCAGTTGTTAAGGGTGTGATTAGATAGTGGCTAAGAGGTGTTTATAGGAACGCCCAGAGTAGGTGGTTAAACAAGCATTGGTACATGGCAGACAGTTTGGTGTCGAACCCCCCCACCTCTATTTTAGGCTTGGTTTCTTTATTTTCACAATAAATGTGGCCTCCTTAACACACCTCTCTTGAACCATCACGTTCCTTCGCCAGTATGTTTTTAACTTCACAATCTTCAAAGGTATGTCCTTTATCCTTAAGATGCAGATCACGGTTGAGTCCTGACCCGAGAATTGGCTCTTCTGTTGCTGGGCCATACGTGATGCAGTTGCTGTTTGGTCTCCCCCCACATACAAATCAGAAGCATTCTTCACTGCACTGCACCGCATATATGATGTCGCTTTTCTGTGTTTTGGTATGGGGTTCTTTTGGATGTACCAATTGCTCCCTCAGTGTGTTGTTCGGTTTAAACCAGCACAGGGATACGATTTTTTTGGAAAATTCTCTCTTAATTTCTCAGAGAAAACCAATACGCGTGTAAATATCGAATATCGAATCCGCGAGTAAAATGTCTTGAAAATTGAATTTTCAAAAAACATCGTATCCCTGTCTGCTTTAAACCGAACAACACACTGAGGCAGCAATTGGTACATCCAAAATACCCAATACCAAAACCAAGAAAAGCGACATCATATATGCGTGCAGTGCAGTGAAGAATGCTCTGATTGTGGGGGAGACCAAACAGCAACTGCATCAACGTATGCCCAGCACAGAAGAGCCCAATTCCTCGGGTCAGGACTCAGCCTGGTATCTGCATCTTAAGGATAAAGGACTACCTTTGAAGATTGTAATGTTAACATACTGGCGAAGGAACGTGACTGGTTCAAGAGAGTTAGGAGGCCATTTATGTGAAAATAAAGAAACCACCTAAATAGAGGTGGGGGGGTTCGACACCAACTGTCTGCCATGTACAATGCTGTTTTAACACTTACTCTGGGCGTTCCGCTATAACCCTCTTAGCCACTATCTAATCACACCCTCCACCTGGCTGTGATTTGCTAATTGGGATTTTCCAGGGTACATAATTGCCACAGATTCTTGTACAAGCCATTCTGAATTGAGAAAGCCAGTCGGATGACTAGCGAACAGTCTTAAGAACTACATTTCAAGTCCAGTTGATCTATTGAATACAACAGATATGGTATTAATAGACATTTTACTCGCAGATTCGATATTCGATATTTACTCGCGTATTGGTATAATAGACATTTTTACTTGCGGATTGAGAATTTGATATTTACTTGCGTATTGGTATAATAGACCATTTTATACTAGCGGATTCGATAATTCGATATTTACTCGCGTATTGGTATAATAAGACATTTTACTAGCAGATTCGATAATTCCCTATTTAATCACGTATTGGATATATAGACATTTTACTAGCATATTCGATAATTCCATATTTAATCACGTATTGGTATAATAGACATTTTACTCGCATTCCATATTTAATCACGTATAGTATAATAGATAGTTATAATCGTTGCGATTTGATACATTGGATTACGCTAGAAGAATTTTGTTCAGAGTGCGATAATCGGGAAGGCTTCTTTACCAACTTCTGGTAAATTGCTTCCACACGCAAATTTTTTAACCTTCAGGGGAAAGAAAACACAAGTATTGGTGAGAGACTTTGTTTGGAGATACAAACACGTTGGAGAAAATGCTCCAGTAGGACATGTTCTGGGCGGATCACAGAGGAGGACGTCTATTAGATCGTCACATTCCTGATACAAGCCTGAGACACCAGAATAGACAGAACCCGATGATTACTATAAGAAAAATTATATAGTGGATAAGTTCCCCCTACCAGAAATTATATGGTGGATAATGTACCCCCTACCAGAAATTATATAGTGGATAATGTACCCCCTACCAGAAATTATATATGGATATGTACCCCTCACCAGAAATTATATAGTGGATAATGTACCCCCTACCAGAAATTATATAGTGGATATGTCCCCCCCTAACAAATTATATAGTGGATAATGTCCCCCCACCATAAATTATATAGTGGATAATGTTCTCCCTACCAGAAATTATATAGTGGATAATGTACCCCCTAACATAAATTATATAGTGGATAATGTCCCCCCTAACATAAATTATATAGTGGATAATGTACCCCCTACCAGAATTATATATTGGATAATGTACCCCCTACCAGAAATTATATAGTGGATATGTTCCCCCTACCAGATTATATAGTGGATAATGTCCCCCCCCCACCATAATTTAATAGTGGATAATGTTTCTCCCTACCAGAATGATAAAGTGGATAATGTACCCTCTAACATAAATTATATAGTGGATAATTGTACTCCCTAGCAGAAATTATATGTGTTAATGTACCCCCTACCAGATTAGATGTGGATAATGTTCCCCCTACAAATATATAGTGGATATGTCCCCCCCACCATAAATTATATAGTGGATAATGTTCTCCCTACCAGAAATAAAGTGGATAATGTACCCCCTAACATAAATTAATAGTGGATACGTACCCCCTACCTTAAATTATATGTGGATAATGTACCCTCTAACATAAATTATATAGTGGATAATGTACCCCCTAACATAAATTATATAGTAATAATGTACCCCTAACATAAATTAATATAGTGGATAATGTACCCCCAACCTTAAATTATATAGTGGATAATGTACCCCCTAACATAAATTATATAGTGGATAATGAACCTCCTACCTTAAATTATATAGTGGATAATGTACCCCCTAACATAAATTATATAGTAGATAATGTTCCCCCTAACCATAAATTATATAGTGTAATGTACCCCTACCTTAAATTATATAGTGGATAATGTACCCCCTAAATAAATTATATAGTGATAATGTACCCCTACCAGAAATTTATTAGTGGATAATGTTCCCCTACCAGAAATGAATATGATAATGTACCCCCTAACATAAATTATATAGTGGATATGTACCCTCCTAACATAAATTATATAGTAGATAATGTACCCCCTACCAGAATATAATAGTGATAATGTCCCCCCCTAACTTAAATTATATAGTGGATAATGTACCCCCTACCAGAAATTATATAGTGGATAATGTTCCCCCTACCAGATTATATAGTGGGATAATGTATCCCCTAACATAAATTATATGTGGATAATGTACCCCCTACCAGAATATATAGTGGATAATGTTTCCCCCACCAGAAATTATATAGTGGAATAATGTACCCCGTACCAGAAATTATATAGTGGATAATGTACCCCCTACCAGAAATGATAATAGTGGATATGTCCCCTACCAGAAATGATATAGTGGATAATGTCCCCTACCAGAAATTATATAGTGGATAATGTACCCCCTACCAGAAATGATATAGTGGATAATGTCCCCCCTAACTTAAATTAAATAGTGGATAATGTACCCCCTACCATAAATTATATAGTGGATAATGTTCCCCCTACCATAAATTATATAGTGGATAATGTGCCCCCTACCATAAATTATATAGTGGATAATGTGCCCCCTACCATAAATTATATAGTGGATAATGTACCCCTACATAATTATATGTGGATAATGTTCCCCCTACCATAAATTATATAGTGGATAATGTTCCCCTACCATAAATTATATAGTGGATAATGTGTGCCCCCTACCATAAATTATAGGGGATAATATAAGGATATTAAATGCATTGAGTAGTTCTGTATCTATATAAAGTGTACAAGGACACCGGCTGAGTTATCAGGCCAGGGAACTCTGGTACCACTCATGTATTATAAGGAATAATATATCCCCTACTGTAATATTATAAGGATATATAAAGCACCAGCTGAGTGCTTTTCTAAAGGTCACAGAATTCTGAGTTGACTTCTAGTATCCTATTCATTTATGATGGGGGTACATTTATTCTTATTATTCTTATTATCCTCCCACTTCCATTAGTTTCTTTTGCACATATTGCCTAAAATTTCTTTAGAATGAGAAGACTATCGTGTTCCACATCATACAGGGCACAGATATGTTTCTAATGTAAACCGTTTGTGTGCTCACTTTACTGGCATAGTGAGAAGGCTATCTCATGATCTTAAGGGAAACTTATGAAGTAAGCAAGATGGTCAGATAAGTTACCAAAGAAAAAGATGCGCTCGAAATTTTAGTTTTAAGGGTATGTCCACCCTTGAATCTATTTTTAATATAGCCTTCCCCCTGTTCCCCCAGCCCCAACCGCATCATTATTATCTTTAGAAAGTGCCCCAAACTTTTACTTACCTCCCCTCTTTCCTCCGCCGCGCTCCCGGCCCTCTGCTTGCGAGAAAATGCAAGCAGAGGGGCGGGACCGGCAGTCGCATCTGTGATTGGCGAGCGGCAGCCAATCACGGACACAGCTGCCGGTCATTCAGTGCAGCGGAGGAAAGAGGGGAGGTAAGTAAGAGTTTGGGGGACTTTCTTAAATAAAAATTATGCGCGTTTGGGCTGGGGGACCAGGGGAAGGCTATATCAAAGGGGATTAATGCTAGGGGGAGGGAATCCGGAGAGGGAGGGAGAGGGAGGGGGAGGGAGGGGGAGAAGGGCTGCAGTACGCATGCCAAACTTCTCCTGGAGGCAGGTAGGAGGCAGAGTCCTATATGGACTCTGCATCCTCCTGGTGGGCAGTTTTTGGGACTTGGGGGGGGGACTACAGGAGAACCCTATGGAGCTGGGATGTTAGGTAAGGATTAAACTACACTACAGTAGTTGGGGGATTATAGTTTTTGGGGGTGGACATGCCCTTTAACTATTTATTTATTTTTCTCTTTTTTAAAGGGCAACTCCACCCTCATAAGAACATCTTTTAGAAAGAACGACCTCTTTAAATATGTTTATGTATCATAGTTTGTCCTATGAATCATTACTGTATGCCTGCTATCTTCTGGATGCCTCATGGAAACTGAGCATTTTAGAAACCTGTACTGAGCCTGTACTGAGCCTGGCCATGCTCAGAAGAGGGAGACAGGGGATTAACATTCAGTCATTGGCTTGTGATGTCAACTATCAAATCCATACTGACAGTTTACTAAGTGGAGAACCGGAAGCAGAAACAGGGGAAACAGGACATTGTGTGGGATTTCAGGTTAGACTTATATATTTCACATTTCAAACTATTACCGTTTAGGGTTTTGGGGGTGATTTACCTGTATGTGAGTTTTCATTTTGGGGCTGGACTTGCCCTATAAGTCCAAAGTTCTTTCTCCGCAACCAAAGTGGCTCCCATGAAGCTGAGTACACACTGTCAATATCCTTCCTCCTGACTGATTCAAACACTTCTGACCAGTTGACCAAGAGGAAGGACTATCGGTTTTAAAACAGGGGCTGATAGCGACCATGGGAAATTTTCTGCCAGATCCCAGTAATCCAGAGGCCAATGGTGAACGTAGGCCTCAGGAATCTTGGACCTGTAGTACACACCGATAAAGGGGTGATTCGTCGTTCCAGAATCGTCCTTTATCGTTAAAGTGTGTCCCCACCGCATAGGGTTGAAATCCTGCCTACTGTGCCTTGCATCTGCTTAGAACTACTTGAGATTTGCCCTAGAGTACATGGCCTAGCAGTAGATTTTGGCTTCAGGTAACAAGGTTACCTACCTAGGGTAATAAACTACACACTTGGATGCCCAAAAACCTGACTTTGCTGGTTGGACAGACCCTAGACCCAATTCTGTTCTATGGACAAATAGAAATAAATATAATATAGGAGATAGGAATGTGGGTTAAAACCCTACCCTTAAAACCTTCCTTCCTTGTGCAATGTGATGGCTAGATCTCAATGGGAAAATAATTGCTTCTCCTCCACAATAACAATGAGATTTATGTCATTGGACTCAGGACGTGGAGGATGTAATCCAGCTGTGGGAAGAAAAAATACAAACAGTCTGGGATATTTTACTGTATTTGTGTTCCCAAATAAACTGTGAAAATATAAAAAACACATGTCATTTGAATGGCTGAACTTCCGAAAACTTCAATAAGTTCTATAGTTCGAAATGAACCCATTAAAGTCAATGGGAGGAAATAGTTTGAAAAGTTCAGATAAATAACATGAAAATAACATAGTAACTTACTGTAAATGGCTCGGGACCTGGGAAATGGTCTGGGGAAACATGTCACGGTCACCAAAATACATTTAAATACTTCCTTTCCCCCGCGATGGGGCAATTGTCGGGTTGCCGCACGTTACATTGGAGGGTAATTGGTAATTGACGGGTTTCCGTGTGCGATATTTGAGGGTTATTGGCAGTTACCGAACAATACTTGAGCGTTATTGCCAAAACAGAACATTCAAGGGATACGCCGAAACCGCATTTGCTGAAACGGGACCCTTGAGGGTTAGCGAACGTTTGCCAATATCTAATTATCGATAACTGAACTAGTTTGTACTAGTACGTAAAGTTCTAGAAGTTCAAGTTTGTCCAAACATCTACTATCAAGTCCATGTCTAGTTGTCATTGTAAGGACAGAACAAGCCAAATATCTCTAGAAACTCTAAGTTGGTTTAGGATCTACCAAGGACTTGCTGCCTGCCTTGTACCTACTTCACATACCTTGGATACGAAGTTGTGAGCAGGTCATATAGAAATGTCAGCTTCCTTTCTAAGGTTGGATTCACGTGTAGCTTTGTCTATGTTCCAGTGCCATGGCTGTAATCACTTACCCCCATCTTAAAAGGTCAGTAAGCAACCCTGGTACGTTATACCTGTGCACAATTTCCTTAAAGGACAACTGCAACAACATTGAATTAGAAAGCAGGTCTCCTTGTTATAAAGCAATAATCAGTGTCTCACATCTCATTTTAATATGGTTGTTGAGAAATTTAACTTTCTAACAGTGTTCCAGTATTGCACAGTGTGGTCACTGACCATTATGTTTCTTTGCACATGATCAGTCCTAAGATACTGCAGGAACCTGTTACAGTGGGTCTCACCCACTAGTAGCCTCTAGCCAATCATTTTACAGGACAAATAGGCAAGGAGCATGTGACTGAGATCAGGGGTGTGGCCAGTCACACAGTTATTTCATCCAGTTCTTCAAGTGGTAACATTTACTTTAATGCATTTTACTGTATTTCTATTTTACAGTTTATTGGTGTTTTTAGAGGGGAAATGTTCAATTCTGGAGTGTAAAAAAAAAGCTTTGTACACCCGTTAGATGTTTGTAGCACGATGTGAGAAATCGTTTGTGTGTATTCAAGAAGAGAAAGTTAAAGGTCGCAATATAACATGTTATCGTAATTCTGTGCGTTTCTTTCCACCATATGTCACGGTATCTAGCGATAGTCTATCAATACTTTACCACACATAATCGGCAGAAATAATCCGCCAAGTCAGTCGTTCAAAACGAGAGAATAGTCGCGGATTGTTAATTGTTGACGGTGGTGGTACTTGTTTTTTCACATGATAATCGTGCGATATATCGTTCATTGGCTTTATCGTGCGACCAATTATCTAACGTTTGTACGAAGCTTAAAGGTGACGACAAATCCATTCATTTTGCGATCGCATGCGTCTCGTAGAAGAACGGGAAAGGCGGTTCCGGCGGATCGTCGAATGTCGCGAGATCGCTTGGTGTCGGGTAGATAAACCGAACATATGTATGGCCACCATTAGCCTGGTGATGAAAAAAAGATGACAAAGATTTTACCTCTTGTAACCGGACACTTTCCTTTCCTAGAAGTGTAACAGACTGTGTGGCCGCTGCCGGGTAATTATTCAAGATAATATGGGTTTAGGTGACAATCATATGTTCAGTAGCTGTAATTGCTAAGAAATTACCAGGTAAGGCTCCCTGACTGTACCAATTATGTCTTTATTTAGTACAATGAAATCAGCTAGAAGGTGTCATCGCTCGCTAGGAGAGGCCGTTATGTGTGGATAAATATAAAATCCCTTGGATATTCAGGTGGGTAGTTTTGTGGCTGGCAGATCGTTTATTTTATCAGTAAATTGATTGGGGCATTAAGTTGTTTTTATTTAATAAGTAATTAAATGGAGTAATGTTCACTTTATCACTGTGGCTTTATATTTTTGTGGTAAGTTATGGTTTTATGATGTGTTGTATTGTCCACGAGATGTTCTACGAGAGGCCACTGCCCCTTCTTCTGATTGGATATTGTGTAATATATTGTCAGAATTAGTGGTTCCAGGATTTCCTAGGACAAAAAAGGTGTTGGTATATCATTTAGTCTAGGGGTGCCCAGCCCACTATTGTCCTCAATCAAAATATGTTTTAATGGAACTGTAAGGGATGGTTTCTCAATTGGGATTACCAAAAGACTAGAAGCCCCCACTTAAAGGGACACTATACTGAAAAATTACTTTGCCTATCTTAATCTATAATTGAATACATGTAACTAGCACTTACTCTGAGTTGCGTGTGTTGCTGCATGGCCTTCAATCCAGCACATATTTTGTTAGGAGCAGTATCCCCCTCCCTCTTTTAACCACTCCCTTCCATCCAACCTGACTTTTCCCCCCACAAACCAACTGTCAAGCCTGCACACAGCATACAGCATTCCAACTGTCAAAACTCTGTCACCATTCCAGCTACATAAAACTACTCACAGAAGAATAGTTTTTGAGAGCAGGAACTGATTGACAGCTGAAATATAAGAAGTTTTAGATGTGATATCTAAAGAAATAGGGGCAGATCAACAAAGAAATGATACAGTGGTGGTTGAAGAATTATAGTTTCCTGTATGGTCAATTTAAAATAACCTAGTTTTCGGTATAGATGCCCTTTAAGACTTCTTTTTTTTTCAACTGTGAGGACAGTACATTTGTGGAATATTGCACCTCAAAATGTTGTGTTGGCTAAATCAAAGTAGGCTTGGGTGTCTTCTAGGACAGAAGATCACCCAGGGTTACAGATACTGTAGTTCATGTTGATCCAGGGATACTATATAATATGAGAATTACTGGTATTAATACATAACTGTAGTTCTGGTTGGTACGGGGATACTATATAATATTGAGAATTACTGGTATTAATACATATACTTTTAGTTCTGGTTGGTACAGGGATACTATATAATATTGAGAATTACTGGTATTAATACATATACTGTAGTTCTGATTGTACAGGGATACTATATAATATTGAGAATTACTGGTATTAATACATATACTGTAGTTCTGGTTGGTTACAGGGATACTATATAATATTGAGAATTACTGGTATTAATACATATACTGTAGTTCTGGTTGTACGGGGATACTATATAATATTGAGAATTACTGGTATTAATACATATACTGTAGTTCTGGTTGGTACAGGGATACTATATAATATTGAGAATTACTGGTATTAACATATACTGCAGTTCTGGTTGGGACAGGGATACATATATATTGAATTACTGGTATTAATACATATACTGTATTTCTGGTCGTTACAGGGATACTATATAATATTGAGAATTACCAGTATTAATACATATACTGTAGTTCTGGTTGGTATGGGGATACTATAGAATATTGAGAATTACTGGTAATAATACTAATGTAGTTCTGATTGGTACAGGGATATATATAATATTGAGATTACTGGTATTAATACATATACTGTAGTTTCTGGTTGGTACAGGATACTATATATATTGAGAATTACTGGTATTAATACATATACTGTAGTTCTGGTTGGTTACAGGGTAACTATATAATATTGAGAATTACTGGTATTAATACATATACTTAGTTCTGGTTGGTACAGGGATACTATATATATTGAGAATTACTGGCATTAATACATATACTGTAGTTCTGGTTGGTACAGGGATACTATATAATATTGAGAATTACTGGTATTAATACATATACTGCAGTTCTGGTTGGTACAGGGATACTATATAATATTGAGAATTACTGGTATTAATACATATACGTAGTTCTGGTCGTTACAGGGATACTATATAATATTGAGAATTACCAGTATTAATACATATACGTAGTTCTGGTTGGTATGGGGAACTATAGAATATGAGAATTACGGTAATAATACATATACTGTAGTTCTGGTTGGTACGGGGATACTATATAATATTGAGAATTACTGGTATTAATACATATACTGTAGTTCTGGTTGGTGCAGGGATACTATATAATATTGAGAATTACCGGTATTAATACATATACTGTAGTTCTGGTTGGTACAGAGATGCTATATAATATTGAGAATTACTGGTATTAATACATATACTGTAGTTCTGGTTGGTACGTGGATACTATATAATATTGAGAATTACTGGTATTAATACATATACTGTAGTTCTGGTTGGTACAGGGATACCATATATATTGAGAATTACTGGTATTAATACATATACTGTAGTTATGGTTGGTACAGGGATACTATATAATATGAGAATTACTGTATTAATACATATACTGTAGTTCAGGTTGGTACAGGGATACTAAATAATATTGAATTACTGGTATTAATACATATACTGTAGTTCTGTTGGTACAGGGATCTATATAATATTGAGAATTACCGGTATTAATACATATACTGTAGTTATGGTTGGTACGGGATACTATATAATATTGAGAATTACTGGTATTAATACATATACTGTAGTTATGGTTGTACAGGGATACTATATAATTTGAGAATTACTGGTATTAATACTTATACTGTAGCTCTGGTTGGTACAGTGATACTATATAATTTGAGAATTACCGGTATTAATACATATACTGTAGTTATGGTTGGTACAGGGATACTATAGGTAAGGTAAATGGCACAGTCTCCTTTAAGATATTGCAGTGAAACAAGTAGGTAAATGGCACATTCTCCTTTAAGATATTGCATTAAAACAAGTAAGTGAATGGCACAGTCTTCCTTTAAGATATTTCCCTGAAACAAGTAGGTAAATGGAACATTCTCCTTTAAGATATTGTCCTGAAACAGGTAGGTGAATGGGCACAGTCCCTCCTTTAAGATATTGCACTGAAACAGTTAAACAGGGTGTTCTTGGGGCGGGGCTACTCCAGGGATCTGGACACTGCATGGAGGCCCCCATGGTGGCTCAGGTTGGGCACCCCTGCCTTAAATCTATAAAAGGCTACTATGAGTTGCCTATACATTAGAGCTGAAAAGTATCTACTATTGTCAGATCATAGGCAGGCAGCACCATGTTTACATTTATAAATATAGTGCAGGGATCTCAATAAGCCCAATGCTGGCCATACATTACAAACATTTCATCATTACTGTGATGTCATCAATAACTGACATTACATTGCAAAATAGGGAGTGCCAGGCATAAAAAACTATTAAAAGAAAAAAAAAAAAAGGATAATTGCCCCCAACTCAAACTGATATATTTGCCCCACTTTATTATCTGCATTACTGGACCACGATATTAATTATAATTATTGTCTTCATTCTGGCAGAGTATAAGATGGCTCACCCATGCAATCAAGATTTGTGATGTGACAAGGAAATCACAACCAATGAGGTTAAAAAGGTTGGACTTGATGGACATATGTCTTTATTCAACCTCAATTACTTTGTTACTATGATTGCTGTTTCACTTGCTGTCTTTGCACATGCTCAAGCTTAGAAATAGCTCACTGAGCAGAGAGAGGAGGCAGATAACGCTGCCAGAAGGGAATAGAACTTATTATTAAACATTCTGGTACAAATAGCACCTCCCGTAATAAAAAACTGATAAAAAGAGCAATTTGGGTGGGGCAGATAAACTGGAACAGTCACCAGTTTTTTTTTTAAAGGGTGGGAATTCCCCTTTAAGCCGTAGTTACATTGTCCTATAGGAAACTTGCGGCGAGATGTAATAAAAGTTTTTATAGTTAAAAAAAGTGGTGCTAATTTTGACCCCAACCAATCAGATCTATTTGAAAGCTAACATCTATTGTTGGGGCAAACAATTAGAACCATTTTAAACGATCTTAAGATTTTTATTGGAAGTACTCTCAGAGTTCTCAGTTAAATTAAAAATTAATGACAATGATGACAACACTCATGTAATACTCTAAATAAAGTGATAGGATGAATGTAAACATTGGACTTAAAGAGTTTGTATACCAAGAAAATATACAGAGGACTCCCCAGGAAACCCAGAACATTTCAACTCTTGGATGAACTTCAAGAGTCTTCACAGGAGAAGAACGCGAAGACTGGCAGTTTGGGAACTTCTTGCATTGTTCATCCAAGAACTTTCTTATCCTGTACTTTGAAATGGAAGGGATAATTCAGCTCTCCGGGGATAATTCTTGGAAATTCTTCCTTGTTTCAAAGGATAGTTTCCTTGTTTACTAATAAAAACATCAAAAAAACATTGATAGGAATTTTCTTTTACTACTCAAAAACCTTCTGACCTAAGGTGGGGGTACACACGTCTGATCGTTCGCTCGTCCGATCCGGACGAACGAACGAACGATCAGTCAGCCGGCCGAAAATGTTTTGTGTCAGATAAAAACATTCTCTGCTTATTTGCCATGTGATCGTTTGTGAAAAAGACATTTATTTTCTTTGTAAATCTGAAAGGAAGGAGGATGTGCTTAGTGGCCGAAAGGTATTTTTGGAACATCTATAAAAGGGAACTTAATAAAACCAGTTTCAACATTACTTGCCCAGTGTTTGTGTCTTGTCTTTCATAGCCTTTCCCTTAATATAAAGCTTTAGGGCAGCGAGGTAGGATTCCTAATTTCTAACTCCTAATACTGTTTCTGTGATAAGCACAAGAGCAGAAATCCAGCTTCTGCCAGGCTTCCTAAGGGGCATTTTTATAAACGGCCATGAACTTTTCCCGCTATTAACGCGATTTATAAAGGGGCGAAAACACAGCCGCGAAAAGTAAACGCCTCATTAACATCGCATCACTTACCGCTGACTTCTATTTATAAAGCGCCGGGAACTGTTCGCGGTGTAAATCTCTGCAGAGATCAGAAGGTCATGGCAGAGTGATGGGCTAGCGACATTGCTAGCCAAGAAGGGCGAGCAACATTGGCTCCGTTGAAGCCAGCAAGTGCGAGCGGGTCACTGGTAGCCGCCAGACTTCAGCACGGAGTGGTTGTCGCTTGCTGTGAAGAACGGAGAACTTGGATCAAGACGCTTGTAACATCGGCCTTGTTAAGGCCACGGTGCTGGAGGTACCCCTGGTGGCCGCAAGGGTACTTCCCGGGGTTTGTGGCCTCAGCGGAGCTAGTGTCACCGGATGGAAGAAAGAAGACACACCTAAGGGCTCTTGTAAGAGACGCTGAGGTTGTGGTTCGAGCGCGGGCCCCCGACAATGGCACCTGTGACCCCTTAATCACCAAAATGCCCTTCCTTGCCAGGTGCTGAATGTAGGAGTATAGATAGATTGCACAGACACCCATACAGTGACTATCTTAGTGATAAATATATAGTAATAGAGAGTGCGCAGACAAGCCCATACAAGTGTTATCTATTGTTATATAATATAATGGATATAGATATTGCGCAGGACCACGCCTCAATTACAGTGTATATCTATAAAGTTATATAATAATGTATTATGATATTGGCACCAGACCCGCCATACAGTGTATAGTATAGTTATATATATAAGTATATATAGAGATTGCACAGACACGCCCATACAGGTATAGCGTATAGTTAGATATATAATGTATATAGATATTGCACAGACACGCCCTACAGGGTATATCTATAGTCTATATAATAATGTATAAGCTAGTTGCACAGACACGCCCATTACAGTGTATATCTATCGTTATATCTATAAATGTATATAGAATACTTGCCACAGACAACGCCCATACAGGGTATATCTATCGTTAGATATCTAATGTATATAAGATATTGCCCCACAGACCACGCACATACAGTGAATATCTATAGTTATTAGTGTATATATAATGTATATAGAATATTGCACAGACACGGCCCATTACAGTGTAATCTATAGGTATAATATAATGATATAGATTAGTGCACAGACACGCCCATTACAGGTATAGCTATAGTTATATATATATAGGAAGTATCATAGATCATGCACAGACACGCCACAAAAGTGTATAATCTATAGTTATATATATAATGTAGATAGATATTGCACAGACACGCCCATACAGTGTATATCTATAGTTATATATATAATGTCTATAGATATTGCAAGACACGGCCCATACAGTGTATATCGATAGTTATATATATAATGTATAGATATTGCCACAGGAAACGCCCATACAGTGGGGTAGATCTATAGTTTATATATCTAATGTATATAGATATTGCACGACACGCCCATACAGTGTATATCTATAGTTATATATATAATGTATATAGATATTGCCCAGGAACACGCCATACAGGGTATATCTATAGTAGATATATAATGGATAAGATATCTGCCACAGACACGCCATACAAGTGTATAATTCTATAGGTATATATATAGTGTATATAGATATTGCACAGACACGCCCATACAGGTAATCTTAGTTAGATATATAATGATATAGATATTGCACAGACACGCCCATACAGGTGATATCTATGTGTATATAGATAAGTATATAGATATTGCACAGACACGCCCATACAGTGTATATCTGATAGTTCTATATTTAATTGTATATGATATGCACCAGACACGCCCATTACAGTGGATATCTATAGTTCTATATATAATGTATATAGATATCTGCACAGAACACGCCCATACAGTGTATATCTATAGTTATATATAGAAATGTATATAATATTGCACCGACAGCCATACAGGGTATATCTATAGCTTATATATAAATGATATGATATTGCACAGACACGCCCATACAGTGCATTATCTATGTTATATATATAATGTAGATAGATATTGCATCCAGCACGCCCATACAGGCATATCTATAGTATATATATAATGTATATATATATTCACAGGACACGCCATGACAGTGCATATCTATAGTTAATCTATAATGTATTAGATATGCACAGAAGCGCCCATACAGTGCATATCTATAGTTATATATATAATGTCAATATAGAATGCCAGACGCGCCCATACAGTGACTATCTATGTTATATATATAATGTATTATCAAATTTGCACAGACGCGCCATACAGTGTATATCTATAGTTATATATATAATGGTATATTAGATATGCACAGACGCCGCCCATAACAGGTATATCTATATATATATATAATGTATATATATATTGCACAGACGCGCCATCCAGTGTATATTCTATAGTTAATATATAATGTAGATAGATATTGCACGAACGGGCCGATACAGTGTATATCTATAGGTATATATATAATGTATATAGAGATGCACAGACACGCCCATACAGTGTATATCTTTAGTATATATATAATGTATATAGATATTGCCCAGCACGCCCCATACAGTGAATATCTATAGGTAATTATAATGTTATTATATATATTGCCACAGACATGCCCATACAGGTATATCTATAGTGATATATATAATGTATAATATATATTGCACAGACATTTGCCCATACAGTGTATATCTATAGTTTATATATATAAATGTATATAGATATGCAGCCACTCCCCATTACAGTGGTGTATATCTATAGTTATATATATAATGTAATATAAATTGCACAGACACGCGCAACAGTTGTATTATCTTATGTCTATATATAAAGTATATATATAGATTGCACAGACACTCCCATACAGTGTATATCTTATAGTTATATAATAATAGATAGATAGAGAGATAGATAGATAGTAGATAGATAGATCAATAGAGGAGATGATAGATGATAGATTAAGAGAATAGATAGCAGTATAGATAGATCGATAGTAGATAGATAAGATAGATAAATTAATAGAGAGATAGAGATAGCAGATAGATAGATAGATGATAGAGAGCATTAGATAGTAGATAGATAGATAGATAGATAGGATTAGAGATAGATAGATAGATAGATGGGATATAGAGATAGATAGACAGATAGTATGTAGAGATAGATAGATGATAGATAGATAGATTAGATATAGAGATAGATAGATCGATAGATAGATGATAGAGATAGAGATAGATAGATAGATGAGCTAGTAGATATGCTCGATAGATAGATGATTGGATAGATAGATAGATAGATAGATAGATAGATACATGATAGATAGAAATAGATAGATATG
>JAACNH010000509.1:93271-163271 GCA_019447015.1 Hymenochirus boettgeri | reverse complement strand
TAGATAGATAGTAGATAGATAGAGTAGATATAGATAGATAGAGAAAGATGATGTATATAGAGATAGATAGATAGAGATAGATAGATGATAGATAGATAGATAGATAGATAGATATAGATATATAGATGAAAGATAGATAGATATAGAGATAGATAGATAGATAGAGATAGATAGATAGATAGATAGAGATGATAGATAGAGATGATAGATAGATAGATAGATAGATAGATATAGATATAGATAGATGAAAGATAGATAGATATAGAGATAGATAGATAGATAGATAGATGGAGATAGATAAAATAGATAGATAGATAGATACATATAGATAGATATAGATAGATATATGAAAGACAGATAGATAGATAGATAGATAGATAGAGAAGATAGATAGATAGATGATAGATAGATAGATAGATAGATAGATAGATGATAGATAGATAGATCATGATAGATAGATGTAGATAGTTAGGATAGATAGATAGATATATCGACCGATCGATAGATAGAGATAGATAGATAGATAGATAGATAGATAGATAGATAGATAGATGGGTAGATAGATAGATAGATAGATGATAGATAGATAGAGAGATAGAAGATGGATAGATAGATAGATCGATAGATAGATAGAAGATAGATAGATGATAGATAGTAGATAGATAGATAGATAGTAGATAGAT
Organism: Hymenochirus boettgeri; assembly: GCA_019447015.1. Classification (NCBI taxonomy): domain Eukaryota; kingdom Metazoa; phylum Chordata; class Amphibia; order Anura; family Pipidae; genus Hymenochirus; species Hymenochirus boettgeri. The sequence goes on along the minus strand of JAACNH010000509.1, from coordinate 162,588 downwards.
ATAGATAGATAGATAGATATATGAAGATAGATAGATAGATAGATAGATAGAAGATAGATAGATAGATAGATAGATGGTCAATAAGTGCACACGGCTCAACACAAGCCCTTTGAAGAATACATGGGCTGTGACTTGTATGGCAAGAAAATAGTTGAGAATCTACTTCTCACATGTACAAAAGCAAGTTACTAGAGAAAGATCTTACATGTTTAGGGGTTCTGGGAAGGAAAAAGCTTCACATTGAGGTTAAAAAAATATGTTTATTTTCTTAAAAGATTATTCTATATTTATGTATTATAAAACCTTCCTACTCTTACCAAATATCCCATCTGAACTAATGTGGCATCCACCTATTTGTCTCCCAGTGCTTCTGTATGAAATTTTCTGCAGTGTTGGACTGGGGCATGTCATCAACGCTATCCCAGTAATAATGGGACATCATGTCTGTACACAGGGAGATAGGAGAGTTTCCCCAAGCAAACAGATCAGCTTGCGAGAAGGGATGAGTCAGGAAACTAAATTTGGAATCCAAAAATTATAAATGTAAAGTTTTGTATCAAAACCCATATTTAATGACTAACACAGCATTTCCCAATTTCATACTCGCATAACCCTGTAACCAGCTATAATCAGGGTTTAGCTATGTAATCAATTATAATCAGTGTTTAGCATGTCATCAGTAAATCAGTGTTAGCTTATGTCATCAGATAATCAGTGTTAGCTATGTAATCAGTTTAATCAGTGTTTAGCTATGTCCTCGGTTTTATAATCAGTGTTTAGCTATGTCATTAGTTATTACCAGGTTTAGCTATGTCATTAGTATTACCGTGTTTAGCTATGTCATGGCTACAATCAGTGTTTTAGCTATGTCCTCAGTTATAATCTGTGTTTAGATATGTCATCGGTTATAATCAGGTTTAGCTATGTCCTAGTTATAATCTGTGTTTAGATAGTCATCGGTGTATAATCAGGTTTAGCTATGTCATCAGCTATAATCAGTGTAGTATGTCATCATGTATCATCAGGTTTATATGTCATCAGTTTAATCAGTGTTTAGCATGTCTCAGCTATAATCAGTGTTTAGCTAGCATCAGTTATAATGTGTTGAGCTATGTCATCAGTTATAATAAGTGATTGAGTGGCTGTTATAATCAGTGATTAGCTTTGTCCTGATTAATCAGTGATAGCTATGTCCCGTTATAATCAGTGATTAGCTATGTATCGTTAATCAGTTAGCTATGTCATCAGTTATAATCAGTGATTTAGCAATGTCCCAATAATCAGGTTAGCTATGTCATAGTTATATCAGTGATTAGTAGATTAGTATATCAGTATTCAAGTCCGTTCTAATCAGCATTTAGCTATGTCATCTCATATCAGTTGTTAAGCTATGTCATCAGTTATAATCAGTGATTAGGCATGTCCCGTTATAATCAGTGTTTAGCTATGTCATCAGTTATAATAAGTGATTAGCTATGTCCTGTTTAATCAGTGATAGCTATGTACCGTTATAATCAGTGATTAGCTATGTCATCAGTTATAATCAGTTGACTAGCTATGTCCCGTTATTAATCAGTGTGATTAGCTATGTACGGTATAATCAGTGATTAGCTATGTCCTGTTATAATCAGTGATTAGCTTTGTCCTGTTATAGATCAGTGATTAGCTATGTCCCGTTATAATTCGTGATTAGCTATGGTCCGTTATAATCAGTGATTAGCTATGTCCCGTATAATCATGTGATTAGCTATGTCCCCTTATATCAGTGTTAGCTAGTCCCGTTATAATCAGTGATTAGCTATGTCCCGTTATAATCAGTGATTAGTATGTCCGTTATAATCAGTGATTAGCTTTGTCCCGTTATAATCAGTTATTAGCAGTGTCCCGTTATAATCAGTGATTAGCTATGGCGTTATAATCAGTGATTAGCTTTGTCCTGTTATTAATCAGTGATTAGCTATGTCCCGTTATAATCATGCGATTAGCTAGGTCCCGTGATAACAGTGTTTAGCTATGTCTCGTTATAATCACGTGATTAGCTATGGTCGTTATAATCAGTGATTAGACCTCTGTCTTCCGTTAAATCAGTGAGTTAGCTATGTCATCAGATTATTAGATCAGGTGATAGGCTATTGTCCGTTATAATCAGTGATTAGCTATGTCCTTATAATCAGTGATTAGCTTTTGTCCTGTTATAATCAGTGATAGCTAGTCCTGTATATCGTGTTAGCTAGGTCCCGTCTAATCAGTGATTAGCTATGCCCGTTATAATCAGTGATTAGCTTTGTCCCGTTATAATCGTGATTAGCTAGTCCCGTTATAATCGTGATAGCTATGTCCCGTTATAATCAGCGATTAGCTATGTTCCCGTTATATCACGATTAGCTATGTCCCGTTATAATCAGTGACTAGCTATGTCCTGTTATAATCAGTGATTAGCTTTCCGTTATAATCAGTGATGTAGCTATGGTCCCGTTTATAATCAGTGATAGCTATGTCCGTTATAATCAGTGATTAGCTATGCCCCGTTATAATCAGTGATTAGCCTTGTCCTGTCCGTTATAATCAGGATTAGCTGTGTCCCGTTATAATCAGCGTTGAGGGTCCCGTATATCAGCGTGTGTGTCCCGTTATAATAGCGATTAGCTAGTCCGTTATAATCAGCGATAGTATGTCCCGTTATAATCAGCGATTAGCTATGTCCCGTTATAATCAGCGATTAGCTATGTCTCGTTATAATCAGCGATTAGCTATGTCCCGTTATAATCAGTGATTAGCTATGTCCCGTTATAATCAGTGATTAGCTATGTCTCGTTATAATCAGCGATTAGCTAGTTCCCGTTTAATCAGGATAGCTACCGTTAATGCGATTAGCTATGTCCGTTATAATCAGTGATAGATAGGTCCCGTTAAAATCAGTGATTAGCTATGTCCGTATAATCAGTGATTAGCTATGTCCCGTTTTAATCAGCGATTAGCTATGTCCCGTTATAATCAGCGATTAGCTAGCCCGTTATAATCAGTAGAATTAGCATATGTCCCGTTATAATCAGTGATTAGCTATGTCCCGTTATAATCAGCGATTAGCTATGTCCCGTTTAATCAGGATAGCTATGTCCCGTTATAATCAGTGATTAGCATGTCCCGGTATAATCAGTGATTAGCTATGTCCCGTTATAATCAGTGATTAGCTATGTCCCATTATAATCAGTGATGTCATATTAATCAGTGATTAGCTATGTCCCGGTATAATCAGTGATTAGCTATGTCCCGTTATAATCAGTGATAGCTATGTCCCATTATAATCAGTGATTAGCTATGTCCGTTATAATCAGCGATTAGTATGTCCTTTAGAATCAGTGATTAGCTATGTCCCGTTATAATCAGTGATTAGCTATGTCCCGTTATAAAATCAGTGATTAGCTATGTCCCGTTATAATCAGTGATTATCTAGGGTATTTTAACCATGTGTTGTTGTGATATATTCATTCCTGCCATAAGTTATGCAGTTTTTTTTTTCCATTTAAATGACTTTATAGTTATTTTACACCATCTATTTCTGTACCCAATGGGTGGTGGCCTAAAATGTGGGGGCCCTTATCTGTACTAAAGCAGGGGGCCCAAACTAGGCTTAATCCACCACTGACATATGTATTAGAAGTAGCTTTGCAGTTCCATAAGCCTCGTACATCTATATAGTCATAAAAACATCTCCACTCTGGCAGGTGCTTATTTACTGCAGTTTAACACACACAGCAGATGAGGTCACATATTTGTTCTGTTACGGTTATATAACGTTGCAGTAGCAGGTGAGGTCTTAACGAGTGAGCGTAGGTAGCAGGGCGCGAGAGATAAGAAAGGTAAATCAAAGCGCAGTGAACCATATTAACTCTGCCGCGTGGGAACAGTGATACGGAAGAGAATGACACTATTTATTTACTCTGTAATGCAGACTGGGAAGGAAGATCTTGGTCGATCTTATATCGTGCTGCTCCTTTAATTATCCGACTTTCCGCATTGCTGGGAAATTACGACGCATTAAAGTTTGCGCAATCGGATCGCGTGGGGGTGGCCTAGCCCTAAATCTCCCAGTCTTTGATATTTATAAAGGACGGATAGCAGAGTTTTCCAATATGGATTCTTTGCATCTGCGGGATGTTATTTATTGATTATTTTACAGGACCGTGTCATATAATAACCCCCACGGCGGTCATTGCCAATACTGTGCTGAGGTTAAATAATGGGCGGTGTGTGAAAAACACAGGCGCATATTGCCCGCGGTATCTGTAATTACCACTACAATGTAGTTTATTTGTGTAAAGATATCGATCCTTTATAATTAGTGTCCATGTTGGGAGTATAAACCTCGTACACACGTCCGATAGAAATCTCAGAGGAATGATGGAGGCGCACCGAACGGGCTTTTCTGACGACGTCTCGGACGTCATTCAATAAACGATTAATGCCCGAGTGACATCACACGCAGGAACACATGGATGTCAGTAGCGGACATATATTACGCTTGGGGGTCGTGCATACGTCTGTCCAATCAGATGTGTGTACAGACCCTAGTGTATTGATTGGGAGAATAAGGAGCTATGTCTTACCTTCCGTTCTTCAATCAATGCAAGTGGAGTCAGGAACGAAGATAGAAGAAACTTACTTTCACACGACCCTCGCAGCGAGCACTGACAGTGTCCTTACTGACTATCGCGTGCTGCACGACAATGCGCACTATAGTGAATCAGACCCAGGAGGAAGCGATCGGGACCTGTCAGTGTGCTTTGGAAGAGTTTTAAATAAAAAAATCTAACTTACAAGTATATAATCTGGCTACAAGCCGTATGGCTGGTTACATTTATACAGTAGATATAAGATATTGTTTGTATACGTAAAAATAAAAATCGTTAAACATTACATTAGAGTATTACCAAAACAGGCCACTACATTCGAGTGTTAACGAACGTTCCATTCAAGGGTTACCGAAATCAAAGGCTACATCAGAGGGTTACCAAAAATGGGAAATTACATTCGCGGGTTACCAAATGATACATTCGAGGGTTACCAAAATTCGAATATTACATTGCGGGGTACCAAACGATAATTCGAGGGTTACCAAAATCGAATATTACATTGCGGGTTACCAAACGATACATTTGAGGGTTACCCAATTCAAAGTTACATTCGTTAATTACACAAGTTCGGGAAGCGAACTAGTTCTCGGATAGTTCAAGTTCATTCGAACTCAAAAGTTCGGTCCACTCAGGTTCGCGTCCATCCACCGATTTTCATATGGTAATCGATACGTTGCTGACGTTCTAAATCTCAAAGGTTAAATGTCCCACCACCTCTGACCAGAACTGAAATACAAATCAAAGTGAAAACATGTTAATCTGGCAGGAAAACCAGCAACGTTGGAAACCACAATAAAGCGATAAAGAGTTCCGAATCTGAGAAAGCACGACAGAGCGATCCAATGTATTAGACTAATAGTGTCTGTGTGTCTGTGTGTGTATGCGTGTTTGGTAGGGTTTGGACTTTTTCATCCCGTAATGACCAGGAAACAACGTTCTGCATCAAAAAATCCACAGACTTCTGGGTTTCCCATAAAAGTTACATTTCTTTCCTTAGGCGGAAGCCACACAGCAATGAACAGAGAAGCTTCGCATTTGGGCAAACTCTTCTGTGCGTGTTGCACAAGCGATTTGGACATTGGTGCCTAATTGTAGTTCACGATCTGCACCGAAAATGGTGATCGAATGTATTACGATAACAGACCGGCCTCGTACATTGCCCCACTGACATGCGTGGCGCAATCAGATGGCAATACGTGATGTGAATTGAGGCAGGTGGCCCTTCTATCTGCAACTTTGTGGATTTTTGACACACACACACAGATCTGTGCAATCTGTAGAAAGATTGGTTGTGGTTAAATGAGATTTGGGCCCACAGGTAGATAAAGAAACTTTACCGACCCAATCAGGTCACTCTCTGGATTGCACAGAAAATTGTGGGTGTCCAATAGGATGCTCAGGACACATTGATCGTTGGCCAATCAGATTAACTGTCAGGCTGAACCAACACGCCCAACATAGAACAACTGTAATAAAAAGGAAGGAAATATCTGTTATTCATAATCAATGTAATATATAATGTTAGCGCCAATGATAAGCCCATCAGATCTACCATAAAACTGCAACTTCCAGCATTTGCCTTGGTTACCAGAGGGGCTGCTGGGAGTTGAAGTCTTCAATGAATGACATAAAAACACACCGGTGGTTGTCATTCCGTGGGCTTTGCTATTGGGGTAAATATTTTTATACCTTCCGGCCCTGTAGACAATGGTTGGAGCAATTAACTCTGCACTAAGGAGTTAAATAATTACCGTAGCTGCCATTGCATCCCATAACAGTAATAGAAAAGGCCTTTAAAGCACTTAAAGGACAACTAGAACCTTAAAGGTGCGGCTGCAACCTAGAGCACCTGGATCTCTGACTTAATCACATGAATGAGCCCGCTTTATGATTGGGCAAAAGGACTGTCTACACAAGTCCATTCTTGACCAATAATGGTCTGTTAGTGGGAAGCCCCGTTTGGGATTTATTGGTTAAAATATAAACACTGAAAAGAAAAGGACAGCAATCCAAGGTGTGAATTGTCACCCTTTGACTTTAGTTAATGACAACACATGGTTCAAACATGAGGATACCATACTAAGCACGGCTGGGAGTAGGGACAAACCAGCCCATTAGAGACAGGGGGGGGGGGTTGTGTGGGGTGTTTTGTGACTGTAGCTCACCTTATGGCAAGTCCACCCCTCCCACAAAACCTCAACCTCAGAAAACGTTATTTACCTTCTGCCATTCCTGGACTGGAATACTCACCATGCACTCCCAGCCCTCTGCCCGGTTTCTGCTACGTCTACGAGACTGTGGAGTAGGGTTGAGTAACTCCAGGAACGACGGGGAGGCAAGGCAAGGGTGGATTTTTATAAAATCCTAATATCATATTCTGCCCCAGTTTCAGACCATCGCCTCCATAGGAAGCCAGTTCCCGGTTGTTATTGCTAATTGGACAAACATATTTGAAGAGGAGACAGAGCTGTAACATCCTACACATGCCGAGAAGCTGATGGATTGTTTATAAATAAAGTTGTATACAGTTATTCTGCAGAAAAAGGAACACAGAACATGAAAGCAACATGGAATGTTCAAAGCTCAAACTCCAACCTTCTTCCCACACACACAGATTGGTCATTAGTAAACCACAACCAGTCTCACGCCACTTGGAACATGGACATTGCTGAGTGTTTGGTACTGATATCAAGAAAGACTTTTAAATTTATATATAGAAACTCCAGTCCTGTCGTTGTAAGGGGCCCATACATGAAACCAATCTCCGGTCGTCTCAATCATCAGGCAATTTTTGGCCTTATCAGGAGAGGAAAAATTATTACTGGACCAATCGCGATAAGGTAGTTCTACATTAGGCTGGGTACACCCCATGGGATCCTTCGTCTCGATCAACCGCTCGGCACTAGCGATGGTTGGCCAGGACAAAGCACTGTCTGCCTCTGGATTGGAAAAAGGCTGATGTTATTCCAATATTCAAAAGGGTCATTGTTCACAGCCGGGGTAATTACAGGCCTGTAAGTTTAACATCAGTGGTGGGGAAGATCCTGGAAAGTTTAATAAGGGAACATGTTCTAGAGTATGTTTCAAAGGACGAATTATAAGTAGTAACCAGCATGGATTTAGGAGGAATAGATTCGTTCAAACTAACTTGCTTGGCTTTTATGAGGAAGTGAAGTAGAAATTTAGACTTGGCACAGCAGTAGATGAAGTTTACTTGGATTTTGCAAAGGCTTTTGATACAGTCCCCATAGGCGACTAATGTATAAGCTAAGGTCTGTTGGTCTGGGGAGTCACATTTGTACATGGATAGAAAATTGGTATTGAATAGGAGCAGAGAGTAGTTGGTAATGGGGCTCATCATATGGACTAAAGTGCTAAGTGAGGTGCCACAGGGTTCTGTGTTGGGGCCGCTTCTATTTAATCTATTTATTAATGATTTGGAAGTGGATATTGTCAGCAAGGTTTCTGTGTTTGCTGACGAACAAAACTTGTCGACATAAAAACTTCAGGATGTGCAATCGTTGCAGGGGATCTAGATAGATTGTCACATTGGCTGCTAAGTGGCAGATGAGATTCAATGTGGAAATGGAAGGTGATGCATTTTGGACTTAAAAATCCTTGTGCTGCTTATACTATAAATGGCTCTGTGTTAAGTGAATCCCTGTTGGAAAGTGATCTTGGAGTTTTGATGGATAACAACTTAAAGGTAGCAAGAGTGCCAGGCGGCAAACAGCCAGAGCCAGCATGGTATTGTCTTGTATAAAGAGAGGTATGGATTCAAGGGAGGAAAATGTAATTCTCCCTTTTACAAAGCATTGGTAAGGCCTCTTTGAAATATGCAGTGCAATTTTGAATCCTGGTACAAAAGGACATCTTAAAGGGCATGTCCACCCCCAAAACTATAATCCCCCCAACTACTGGCCCCACCCTGTAGTGTAGTTTAATCCTTACCTCACATCCCAACTCCATCTGGTTTCCGTAGTCCCCCCCAAAGTTCCAAAATCTGACCACCAGGAGGCTAGCAGGTCCAAATAGGACAAGCTGCTACCTGGCCTCCCGGAGATTCCTGCCATGCGTTGCGAGCCCTTCGCCCCCCTCCCTCCCCCTCCCCTCCCCCTCCCTCTCCTCCGTTAACTATCCCTCCCACCTAGCATTAACCCATTAATATCATGCTCCCCCATGTCCCCGCCCCAACCGCAGTTTGTTTTTTTAAAAAGCTCCCCAAACCCTTACTTACCTCTCCGCTTTCCTCCGTGCACTGAATGACCGGCAGCCGCGTCCGTGATTGGCTGCCCGCTCAGCCAATCACAGACGCGACTGCCGGTCCCGCCCCTCTGCTGCATTCTCGCAAAGCAGAGGGCCGGCAGTGCAGCGGGAAGGACGAGGGGGGTAAGTAAGAGTTTGGGGGGCTTTTAAAAAAAACAAACGTGCAGTTGGGGCTGGGGGCAGGGGGAGCAGACAGAAATTAAATTTGTATTTTAGGGGTGGACATAGCCTTTAAAATGGAAAGGGTTCAGAGAAGGCAACTAAATTAATAAGGGGTTGGGGGAGCTGAATATGAAGAGAGACTGGAAAAGTTACAATTATGTACGCTGGAGAAAAGGCGCTTGCAGGGGATATGATACTGTGTATTTAAATACAAACGGGCCATACAAAATCTATCTGGGGCATTGTTCACCAATAGAACATGCAGAGGACTCGAGGCATCCTTAAGACTTGAAGAAAGAAGTTTAGGCTTTCAAGTAGGGAAAGGGTTTTTCACTGTGAGAAGGTAAAGTATGGAAACTGTTCCAGTGGACGTTATTTATGGCAGGTTCATTGGTCAGTTTAATAAAAAAAGCTGGATGAGTTTCTGCAAACAAGGAATGTTACAAGTTACTGGTATTGATACATAAAGTAGAGTTGGGAAAGGGTTTGTCACTGGGGACTCCATTATAAGGAAGGTAGATAGGGTAATCTGCCGCCAGGACCCTACATGCCGAACTGTGTGTTGCCTGCCTGGTGCTAGGTTCGGCATGTGGGGATCGTGTAGCAGATTATGGGTGGGGCCGGGCGGACCGGCGGGTCTTGGGTTCACATTGGTTGCCAATGACAAAGTTAGAGGTGGAGGTGAGGTCCTTAAAACATGATTTCCGAGAACTAGGGGCCAAGATAAAAGCAAGGACCTCCAGGGTAGTGTTTTCAAGAAATAACCCCAGCCACGTGCTAAGCCAGGGAGACAAGCGGGAGCTTAGGAGCATTAATGCGTGGCTAAGAAAGTGGGTAAGGAAGAAGGGTTGGGTTTATGAGAAACTGGGCAGACTTTGCTGTCGGCTACAGGCTCTAGTAGGGAGGGGTTGCACCTCACTGATGGTGGTGCATGTTTTAGGGGGAAGATGGCTAGAGGGTTGGAGGAGATTTTAAACTAGGTTTGGGGGGGGGAGGGTATTAGCAGTCTCACTGGGGATAGTTTGTCCAGGAGGAAAAGCAGGGGTTTTTGTAGATAGGCCAGTGGTGGGTGGAAAGGAGGGGGGTGGGGTAGCATAGGGATAGGGAGGAATGTGTATCAAAGTGTACGAATAAATTACAGGATCATAATCTAAAATGTATAGGTTTGCAAATGCGAGAAGCCTGGCTGACAAATGGGTGAATTGGGATGATGCATTGAATGAAAAGTATGATGTTAATAGGTTGGTATTGATAGCAGAAAACGTGGTTGAACAGTTCTCACGACTGGGCTGTAATATAGAAGGATATGCCTTGTTAGGCAGGGACAGAAAAAAAAAGGAAAGGGGGAGGAGTATGGTATATGTTAAAAAAGAATTGAAGCCAAATTAAAAAGAAGAGATAGCTGGTGTATATGGATGATTAAAGTGGAGGCAAATATGGGTGGAATTAGCAACAGGAAAGGGGGTAAGATGTCATTGTTGGGTCTGCTATAAGCCGCCCAAATGCTAGCAGAGAGGAGGTGAGTCAAATTCATATGCAGTTGGCAAGGGCTGCAAGTTTGGGGAGTGTGCTCATTATGGGGGACTTCAATTACCCTGACATGTGACTGGTGTGGTGGACCGCCATCACAGAAAAAGGCGATGAGTTCCTGAATTTGCTGCAGGATAATTTTCTCTCACAGGTGGTTGAGGTTCATACTAGAAAAGGAGCTCGTTGGATCTGGTAATATCTAACATTGTGGAGCGCATTATAGGATAAAGGTAACTGGAGGCTTAGGGAATAGTGACCATGAAATAGTGGCATTTGGACTGTTATCGAAAGGAGGAAAAGTGCGCTGGGCTACAAAGACATTTAATTTCAGGAAAGCAAATTTCCCAGGTTGTTAAAAGCAGCTCTCAGAATGTCAACTGGGATAATGTATTATCAGGTAAAGGTACTGAACAGAAGTGGACTGTGTTCAAGGGGATTTTAAGCCAGTTCACATCTAAATTTATACCTTGGGAAAATATAATTAAAAAAAATAAATCTGCGCCTATGTGCTGAATTCTGATGTAAAGAGGCAAATGGAAGGAAGAAAAGGCATTTAAAACCTTAAGGGCCGAGGGACGGAAAGGGCCTTTAGGGAGATAAAAACTGTAACAAGGAGTGTAAGAAAGCAATCAAACTAGCTAATTAATAATGAAGTTAGGATAGCTGAAGAAAGCATCACTAAGCCTAAACATTTTTTTAAGTATATTAATAGTAAGAAGATGAGGATGAGAATGGTGGGGCACCATAATTAATGGGGATAAGTAGTTACCGAGGATGGCGATAAAGCAAATGTCTTGAATAATTTTTTTTCCTCTGTATACACTATAGAAGATCCAAGTACAGATATCATAGAGTATAGTAGCAATAAAGGTATACAAGATTCAAGTTCACTTTGGTTTAAACGAGGATATGGTACAGAAAGAACTAAAATAAGGTTAATATTAGTAATATGCTTGTGAAGGTTCTCATTCATCCAGGTCATGGTTCTTGTTGTATTCAATTAGATCAACTGGACTTGATGAAATGTAGTTCTTGAAGACGTTTCGTCATCATCCGACTGGCTTTTCAATTCAGAAGACTTGTACAAGAAATCTGTGGCAATTATTGTACCCTGGAAAGATCCCCAATTAGCATTATCACAGCCAGGTGTTAGGGTGGGATTGGATAGTGGCTAAGAGGTGGGTTATAGGAACGCCCAGAGTAAGGTGTTAAAACAGCATTGTACATGGCAGACAGTTGGTGTCGAACCCCCCACCTCTATTTAGGCTTGGTTTCTTATTTTCACATTAAATGGCCTCCTTAAACCTCTCTTGAACCAGTCACGTTCCTTCGCCAGTATGTTAACATTACAAAATTCAAAAGTATGTCCTTTATCCTTAAGATGCAGATACACGGCTGAGTCCTGACCCGAGGAATTGCTCTTCTGTGTGGGCCATACGTTGATGCAGTTGTGTTGGTCTACCACACATACAAATAGAGCATTCTTCACTGCATGCACCGCATATATGTGTCGCTTTTCTTGTGTTTTGGATTGGGTCTTTTGGATGTACCAATTGCCTGCCTCAGTGTGTTGTTCGGTTTAAAGCAGACAGGGATACGATGGTTTTTGAAAATTCTTCTTAATTTCTCAGAGACCCTGCTACATATGGGATGACCATGTTCTTCCTCCTGTCTGCTTTTCCCTTCAATGTTGGTATTTGTGTTCTTTTCTTTCCTTCTACTTCTTTTGACAAAGGCCCAGTTCTGGAGATCCACAAAGTTTTAAGGGCTCCTCGAGATGTTTCATTTCTTTAGCCTTCGCCTCTGTGCTAGTGGGGATTTATCGGCTCTGTGTTGCAGGGTTCACATTAATGCGGTGGAACCAAAACATTAAATTCACAAGGGAAGAGGTAAAAAACAACAAACGGCTTTCTTGGGACTGCTTGGAGAAGTTAAGGAAAATGGTAAACTGGAAGTAGAGGTTACAGAAAACCAACACACACAGATTCAGTATTTGAGTGTTTGACTCCCACCACCCTTTAGATCACAAGCTGGGTGTCATCAGACCGGCACAAACACAGAGCCGATAACATCCCCACTAGCACAGAGACCAACAAGCACGCATCAACGTATATGCCAGCACAAGAAAGAGCCAATTCCTCGGGTCAGGACTCAGCCGTGTATCTGCATCTTAAGGATAAAGGACATACCTTGAAGATTGTAATGTAACATTACGCGAAGGAACGTGAGGTTCAAGAGAGGTGTTAAGGAGGCCATTTATGTGAAAATAAAGAAACCAAGCCAAAATAGAGGTGGGGGGGTTCGACACCAACTGTCTGCCATGTACAATGCTGTTTTACACCTTCTGGGCGTTCCTATAACACCTCTTAGCCACTATTCCAATCACACCCTTAAAACCTGGTGGTGATATGCTAATTGGGATTGTTCCCAGGGTACATAATTGCCACAGATTCTTGACAAGTCATTCTGAATTGAGAAAGCCAGTCGGATGACTAGCGAAAGTCTTCAAGAACTACATTTCAAGTCCAGTTGATCTAATTGAATACAACAGATATGTTAATATTAGTAAATCTCTGGACCGGATAAAATGACATCCTAGGGTACTTAGGGAGCTAAGTTCAGTTTTATCTAGGCCATTGTTTTATTTTTGCTGATTCCTCAGTCCGGTGGTGTGCTCTGGATGGGAAAAAGGCTGATGTATTCCAATATTCAAAAAGGGTAGTCGTCACTCAAGCCGGGTAATTTACAGGCCTGTAGTTTAACTTCAGTGGTGGGAAGATCCTGGAAAGTTAATAAGGGATCATGTTCTAGAGTAGTTTCAAGGACTGACATATAAGTAGTAACCAGCATGGATTTAGGAGGAATCGATCTTGTCAAACTAAACTTGCTTGGCTTTTGTATGAGGAAGTAAGTAGAAATTTAGACTGTGTATAGCAGTAGATGTAGTTTACTTGGATTTTGCAAAGCTGTTGATTACAGTCCCCATAGGGAGAATGAATACAGCAAGGTCTGTTGGTCTGGGGAGTCACATTGGTTCTTTTTCTTTGTTTTTTTTTTTTTTTTTTTTTTTTTTTTGTTTTTTTTTTTTTTTTTTTTTTTTTTTTTTTTTTTCTTTACAGGATAGAAATTGGTTAAAGAATAGGATGCAGAGAGTAGTTTGTTAAGGGGCTTCATATTATGGACTAAAGTGGCTAAGTGGGGTGCCACAGGGTTTGTGTTGGTGGCCGCTTTCTAAATTTAATCTATTTATTAATGATTGGAAGGGGGTATTGTCAGCAAGGTTTCTGGTTTGCTGAACGAACAAAACTTTGTCGACCTTCAACTCTACTTTATGTATCAATACCAGTAACTTGTAACATTCCTTGTTTGCAGAAACTCATCCAGCTTTTTTTATTAAACTGACCAATGAACCTGCCATAACAACATCCACTGGAAGACAGTTCCATAGCTTTACCGTTCTCACAGTGAAAAACCCTTTCCCGACTTGAAGCCTAAATAAACTTCTTTTCTTCAAGTCTTAAGGGATGTCCTCGAGTCCTCTGACATGTTCTATTGGTGAACAATGCCCCAGATAGATTATTGTATGGCCCATTAATGTATTTATACACAGTAATCATATCCCCACGCAAGCGCCTTTTCTCCAGCGTACATAATTGTAACTTTTCCAGTCTCTCTTCATATTCAAGCTCCCCCAATCCCCTTATTAATTTAGTTGCCCTTCTCTGAACCCTTTCCATTTTAAAGATGTCCTTTTTGTACACAGGATTCCAAAATTGCACTGCATATTTCAAATGAGGCCTTACCAATGCTTTGTAAAAAGGGAGAATTACATTTTCCTCCCTTGAATCCATACCTCTCTTTATACAAGACAATACCATGCTGGCTCTGGCTGTTGCCGCCTGGCACTGCTTGCTACCTTTAAGTTTGTTATCCATCAAAACTCCAAGATCACTTTCCAACAGGGATTCACTTAACACAGAGCCATTTATAGTATAAGCAGCACAAGGATTTTTAAGTCCAAAATGCATCACCTTACATTTCTCAACATTGAATCTCATCTGCCACTTAGCAGCTCAATGTGACAATCTATCTAGATCCCCTTGCAACGATTGCACATCCTCTGAAGTTTTTAATGGTCGACAAAGTTTTGTGTCGTCAGCAAACACAGAAACCTTGCTGACAATATCCACTTCCAAATCATTAATAAATAGATTAAATAGAAGCGGCCCCAACACAGAACCCTGTGGCACCCCACTTAGCACTTTAGTCCATAATGATGAAGCCCCATTAACAACTACTCTCTGCATCCTATTCATTAACCAATTTTCTATCCATGTACAAATGTGCCTCCCCAGACCAACAGACCTTAGCTTATACATTAGTCGCCTATGGGGGACTGTATCAAAAGCCTTTGCAAAATCCAAGTAAACTTCATCTACTGCTGTGCCAGAGTCTAAATTTCTACTTACTTCCTCATAAAAACCAAGCAAGTTAGTTTGACAAGATCTATTCCTCCTAAATCCATGCTGGTTACTACTTATAATGTCAGTCCTTGAAACATACTCTAGAACATGTTCCCTTATTAAACTTTCCAGGATCTTCCCCACCACTGAAGTTAAACTTACAGGCCTGTAATTACCCGGCTGTGAACAATGACCCTTTTTGAATATTGGAATAACATCAGCCTTTTTCCAATCCAGAGGCAGACAGTGCTTTGTCCTGGTCAACCAATCGCTAGTGCCGAGCGGTTGATCGAGACGAAGGATCCCATGGGGTGTACCCAGCCTAATGGTAGAACTAACCAATTAATTCAAACTTTCCACCTGATCGCGATTGGTCCAGTAATAATTTTTCCTCTCCTGATAAGGCCAAAAATTGCCTGATGATTGAGACGACCGGAGATTGGTTCATGTATGGGCCCCTTAAGACAGACAGGACTGGAGTTTCTATATATAAAATTTAAAAAGTCTTTCTTGATATCAGTACCAAACACTCAGCAATGTCCATGTTCCAAGTGGCGTGAGACTGGTTGTGGTTTACTAATGACCAATCTGTGTGTGTGGGAAGAAGGTTGGAGTTTGGAGCTTTGAACATTCCATTGTTGCTTTCATGTTACTGTGTGTTCCTTTTTCTGCAGAATAAACTGTAATTACAACTTTATTTTATAAACATCCATCAGCTTCTCGGCATGTGTAGGATGTTACAGCTCTGTCTCCTCTTCAAATATGTGGGTCCAATTTAGCAATAACAACCTGGGAACTGGCTTCCTATGGAGGCGATGGATCTGAAACTGGGGCAGAATATGATATTATGATTTTTAAAAATCCACCCCTTGCCTTGCCTCCCCGTCGTTCCTGGAGTTACTCAACCCTTACTCCACAGTCTCGTAGACGTAGCAAGAAACCGGGCAGAGGATGGCGGAGTGCATGGTGAGTATTCCAGTCCAGGAATGGCAGGAAGGTAAATAACGTTTCTGAGGTTGAGGTTTTGTGGGAGGGGTGGACTTGCCATAAGGTGAGCTACAGTCACCAAAACACCCACACAACCCCCCCACCCCTGTCTCTAAATGGGCTGGTTTGTCCCTACTCCTCACACCGTGCTTAGTATGGTAAATGATCTGGTATCTCATAGTTTGGAACCATGTGTTGTCATTAACTAAAGTCAAAGGGTGACAATTCAGCACCTTGGATTGCTGTCCTTTTCTTTTCAGTGTTTAATATTTTAACCATAAAATGCCCAAAGGGGCTTCCCACTAACAGACCATTATTGGTCAATAGAATGGACTTGTGTAGACAGATCCTTTTGCCCAATCATAAAGCGGGCTCATGCATGTGATTAAGTCAGAGATCCAGGGTGCTCTAGGTTGCAGCCGCACCTTTAAGGTTCTAGTTGTCCTTTAAGTGCTTTAAAGGCCTTTTCTATTACTGTTATGGGATGCAATGGCAGCTACGGTAATAGTTAATTTAACTCCTTAGTGCAGAGTTTAATGCTCCAAACATTGTCTACAGGGCCGGAAGGTATAAAAAATATTTACACCAATAGCAAAGCCACGGAAGAATGACAACCACAGGTGATGTTTTTTATGTCAGTCATTGAAGGACTTCAACTCCCAGCAGCCCCTCTGGTAAGCAAGGCAAATGCTGGAAGTTGCAGTTTTATGGTAGATCTGATGGGCTTATCATTGGCGCTAACATTATAATATTACATTGATTATGAATAACAGATATTTATCCTTCAGCTTTTATTACAGTTGTTCTATGTTGGGCGTGTTGGTTCAGCCTGACAGTTAATCTGATTGGCCAACGATCAATGTGTTCTGAGCATCCTATTGGACACCTTCACAATTTCTGTGCAATCCAGAGAGTGACCTGATTGGGTCGGTAAAGTTTTCTTATCTACCTGTGGGACCAAATCTCATTTAACCACAACCAATCTTTCTACAGATTGCACAGGATCTGTGTGTGTGTGTCAAAAATCCACAAAGTTGCAGATAAGATGAAGGGCCACACTGCCTCAATTCACATCACGTATTGCCATCTGATTGCGCCACGCATGTCAGTGGGGGGCAATGTACGAGGCCGGTCTGTTATCGTAATACATTCGATCACCATTTTCGGTGCAGATCGTGAACTACAATTAGGCACCAATGTCCAAATCGCTTGTGCAACACGCACAGAAGAGTTTTGCCCAAATGGCGAAGCTTCTCTGTTGCATTGCTGTGTGGCTTCCGCCTAAGGAAAGAAATGTAACTGTTATTGGGAAACCCAGAAAGGTCTGTGGATTTTTTGATGCAGAACGTTGTTTCCTGGTCATTACGGGATGATAAAAGTCCAAACACTACCAAACACGCATACACACACAGACACACAGACTATTAGTCTAATACATTGGATCGCTCTGTCGTGCTCTTTCAGATTCGGAACCTTTATCGCTTTATTGTGGTTTCCAACGTTGCTGGTTTTCCTGCCAGATTAAACATGTTTTCACTTTGATTTGTATTTCAGTTCTTGGTCAGAGGTGGTGGGAACATTTAACCTTTGAGATGTAGAACGTCAGCAACGTATCGATTACCATATGAGAATCGGTGATGGACGCGAACCTGAGTGGACCGAACTTTATGAGTTCGAATGAACTTGAACTATCCGAACTAGTTCGCTTTCCCGAACTTGTGTAATTAACGAATGTAACGTTTGAATTGGGTAACCCTCAAATGTATCGTTTGGTAACCCGCAAATGTAATATTCGATTTTTGGTAACCCTCGAATGTATCGTTTGGTAACCCGCGAATGTAATATTCGAATTTTGGTAACCCTCGAATGTATCATTTGGTAACCCGCGAATGTAATATTCCATTTTTGGTAACCCTCGAATGTAGCCTTTGATTTCGGTAACCCTTGAATGGAACGTTCGTTAACACTCGAATGTAGTGGCCTGTTTTGGTAATACTCTAATGTAATGTTTACGATTTTTATATTTACGTATACAAACAATATCTTTATATCTACTGTATAAATGTAACCAGCCATACGGCTTGTAGCCAGATTATATACTTGTAAGTTAGATTTTTTTATTTAAAACTCTTCCAAAGCACACTGACAGGTCCCGATCGCTTCCTGGGTCTGATTCACTATAGTGCGCATTGTCGTGCAGCACGCGATAGTCAGTAAGGACCTGTCAGTGCTGCTGCGGAGGGTCGTGTGAAAGGTAAGTTTCTTCTATCTTCGTTCCTGACTCCACTTGCATTGATTGAAGAACGGAAGGTAAGACATAGCTCCTTATTCTCCCAATCAATACACTAGGGTCTGTACACACATCTGATTGGACAGACGATGCACGACCCCCAAGCGTAATATATGTCCGCGACTGACATCCATGTGTTCCTGCGTGTGGATGTCACTCGGGCATTAATCGTTTATTGAATGACGTCCGAGACGTCGTCAGAAAAGCCCGTTCGGTGCGCCTCCATCATTCCTCTGAGATTTCTATCGGACGTGTGTACGAGGTTTTACTCCCAACAATGGACACTAATTATAAAGGATCGATATCTTTACACAAATAAAACTACATTGTAGTGGTAATTACAGATAACCGCGGGCAATATGCGCCTGTGTTTTCACGACCGCCCAGTATTTAACCTCAGCACAGTATTGGCCAATGACCGCCGTGGGGGTTATTATATGACACGGTCCTGTAAATAATCAATAAAATAACATCCGCAGATGCAAAGAAATCCATATTGGAAAACTCTGCTATCCGTCCTTTATAAATATCAAAGACAGGGAGATTTAGGGCTAGGCCACCCCACGCGATCCGATTGCGCAAACTTTAATGCTCGTAATTTCCCAGCAATGCGGAAAGTCGGATAATTAAAGGAGCAGCACGATATAAAGATCGACCAAGATCTTCCTTCCCAGTCTGCATTACAGAGTAAATAAATAGTGTCATTCTCTTCCGTATCACTGTTCCCACGCGGCAGAGTTAATATGGTTCACTGCGCTTTGATTTACCTTTCTTATCTCTCGCCCTGCTACCTACGCTCACTCGTTAAGACCGTCACCTGCTACTGCAACGTTATATAACGTAACAGAAACAAATATGTGACCTCATCTGCTGTGTGTGTTAAACTGCAGTAAATAAAGCACCTGCCAGAGTGGAGATGTTTTATGACTATATAGATGTACGAGGCTTATGGAACTGCAAAGCTACTTCTAATACATATTGTCAGTGGTGGATTAAGCCTAGTTTGGGCCCCCTGCTTTAGTACAGATAAGGGCCCCCACATATTTAGGCCACACCCATTGGGTACAGAAATAGATGGTGTAAAATAACTATAAAGTCATTTAATGGAAAAAAAAAACTGCATAACTTATGGCAGGAATGAATATATCACAACAACACATGGTTAAAATACCCTAGATAATCACTGATTATAACGGGACATAGCTAATCACTGATTATAACGGGACATAGCTAATCACTGATTATAACGGGACATAGCTAATCACTGATTATAACGGGACATAGCTAATCACTGATTATAACTGATGACATAGCTAATCACTGATTATAACGGTACATAGCTAATCACTGATTATAACAGGACATAGCTAATCACTTATTATAACTGATGACATAGCTAAACACTGATTATAACGGGACATTGCTAATCACTGATTATAACTGATGACATAGCTTAACACTGATTATAGCTGATGACATAGCTAAATGCTGATTATAACGGGACATTGCTAATCACTGATTATAACTGATGCCATAGCTAATCACTGATTATAACTGATGACATAGCTAAACACTGATTATAATGGGACATTGCTAATCACTGATTATAACTGATGACATAGCTTAACACTGATTATAACTGATGACATAGCTAATCACTGATTATAACGGGACATAGCTAATCACTGATTATAACAGGACAAAGCTAATCACTGATTATAACAGGACATAGCTAATCACTTATTATAACTGATGACATAGCTCAACACAGATTATAACTGATGACGTAGCTAAACACTGATTATAGCTGATGACATAGCTAAACACTGATTATAACTGATGACATAGCTAAACACTGATTATAACTGATGACATAGCTTAACACTGATTATAGCTGATGACATAGCTAAACACTGATTATAACCGATGACATATCTAAACACAGATTATAACTGAGGACATAGCTAAACACTGATTATAACCGATGACATATCTAAACACAGATTATAACTGAGGACATAGCTAAACACTGATTGTAGCTGATGACATAGCTAAACACTGGTAATAACTAATGACATAGCTAAACACTGGTAATAACTAATGACATAGCTAAACACTGATTATAACCGATGACATAGCTAAACACTGATTATAACTGATTACATAGCTAAACACTGATTATGGCTGATGACATAAGCTAAACACTGATTATAACTGATGACATAGCTAAACACTGATTATAATTGATTACATAGCTAAACCCTGATTATAGCTGGTTACAGGGTTATGCGAGTATGAAATTGGGAAATGCTGTGTTAGTCATTAAATGTGGGTTTTGATGACAAACTTTACATTTATAATTTTTTGGAAAGTTCCAAATTTAGTTTCCTGACTCATCCCTTCTCGCAGAGCTGATCTGTTTGCTTGGGGAAACTCTCCTATCTCACTGGTGTACAGTACATGATGTCCCATTATTACTGGGATATCGTTGATGACATGCCCCAGTCCAACACTGCAGGAAAATTTCATACAGAAGCACTGGGAGACAAATAGGTGGATGCCACATTAGTTCAGAATGGGATATTTGGTAGGAGTAGGAAAGGTTTTATAAATACATAAATATAGAAAATAATCTTTTAAGGAGAAATAAACATATTTTTTTAACCCTCAATGTGAAAGCTTTTCTTCCCAGAACACCTAAACATTGTAAGATCTTTCTCTAGTAACTTGCATTTTGTACATGTGAGAAGTAGATTCTCAAACTATGTTCTTGCCAGTACAAGTCACAGCCCATGTATTCTTCAAAGGGCCTTGTGAGCATGTGCACTTATTGACCAATCTATCTATCTATCTATCTATCTATCTATCTATCTATCTATCTATCTATCTATCTATCTATCTATCTATCTATCTTTCATATATCTATCTATCTATCTATATCTATCTATCTATCTATCTATCTATCTAACTATCTATCATCTATCTATCTATCTATCTATCTATCTATCTATCGATCTATCTATCTATCCATCTATCTAACTATCTATCTATCATCTATCTATCTATCTATCTATCTAACCATCTATCTATCTATCTATCTATCTATCTATCTCTATCTATCGATCGGTCGATATATCTATCTATCTATCTATCTAACTATCTATCATCTATCTATCTATCGATCTTTTTTTTATTTTTTATTTTTTAAAGAATAGTATATAGTATATTATAGTAAGTACAGTACAGTATAGTATGTACAGTACAGTATAGTATAGTATTGTATAGTATAGTAACAGTACAGTACAGTATAGTAAAGTATAGTACAGTAACGTAAAGACTGTATAGTATAGTATTGTATAGTACGTACAGTTACAGTACAGTACAGTATGTATAGTACGTACAGTATAGTATAGTACAGTACAGTATAGTATAGTATAGTATTGTATAGTATAGTACAGTACAGTATAGTATAGTACAGTATAGTATAGTACAGTACAGTACAGTATAGTAAAGTATAGTACAGTAACGTAAAGTACTGTATAGTATAGTATTGTATAGTATAGTATAGTATAGTACAGTACAGTACAGTATAGTATAGTAAAGTATAGATAGCAAAGTTAGTACGAAGTATAGTATAGTTATAGTATAGTACAGATAGTATAAGTATCAGTATAGTATAGTACAGAATAGTATAGTATAGTATAGTACAGTATAGTATAGTATAGTATTTGAGGTTGAATAAAGACATACGTCCATCCAGTCCAACCCATCTAGCAATATCCTCATTTCCTGCCTAACTGTTGATCTAGAGGAAGGCAAAAAAAAACCACCAAATTTATGAAGGGAAAAAATTCCTTTCTGACTCCAAGTGGCAATGGGAAATTTCCCTGGATCAACTCACCAAAACTTCAGAGGATGTGCAATCGTTGCAAGGGGATCTAGATAGATTATCACATTGGGCTGCTAAGTGGCAGATGAAATTCAATGTTGATAAATGTAAGGTGATGCATTTTGGACTTAAAAATACTTGTGCTACTTATACTATAAATGGCTCTGTGTTAAGTGAATCCCTGTTGGAAAGGGATCTTGGAGTTTTGGTGGATAACAAACTTAAAGGTAGCAAGCAGTGCCAGGCGGCAACAGCCAGAGCCAGCATGGTATTGTCTTGTATAAAGCGAGGTATGGATTCAAGGGAGGAAAATGTAATTCTCCCTCTTTACAAAGCATTGGTAAGGCCTCATTTGGAATATGCAGTGCAATTTTGGAATCCTGTGTACAAAAAGGACATCTTTGAAATGGAAAGGGTTCAGAGAAGGGCAACTAAATTAATAAGGGGATTGGGGGAGCTTGAATATGAAGAGAGACTGGAAAAGTTACAATTATGTACGCTGGAGAAAAGGCGCTTGCTTGGGGATATGATTACTGTGTATAAATACATTAACGGGCCATACAATAAACTATCTGGGGCATTGTTCACCAAGAGAACATGTCAAAGGACACGAGGACATCCCTTAAGACTTGAAGAAAAAAGGTTTAGGCTTCAAGCTCGGAAAGGGTTTTTCACTGTGAGAACGGTAAGGCTATGGAACTGTCTTCCAGTGGACGTTGTAATGGCAGGTTCATTGGTCAGTTTCAAAAAAAAGCTGGATGAGTTTCTGCAAACAAGGAATGTTGCAAGTTACTGGTATTGATACATAAAGTAGAGTTGATCCAGGGAAATTTCCGATTGCCACTTGGAGTCAGGAAGGAATTTTTTCCCCCTTCATAAATTTGGTGGGGTTTTTTTGCCTTCCTCTGGATCAACAGTTAGGCAGGAAATGAGGATAGTGCTAGATGGGTTGGACTGGATGGACGTATGTCTTTATTCAACCTCAAATACTATACTATACTGTGAGAACGGTAAAGCTATGGAACTGTCTTCCAGTGGACGTTATTATGGCAGGTTCATTGGTCAGTTTAATAAAAAAAGCTGGATGAGTTTCTGCAAACAAGGAATGTTACAAGTTACTGGTATTGATACATAAAGTAGAGTTGATCCAGGGAATTTTCCCATTGCCACTTGGAGTCAGGAAGGAATTTTTTCCCCTTCATAAATTTGGTGGGTTTTTTTTGCCTTCCTCTGGATCAACAGTTAGGCAGGAAATGAGGATATTGCTAGATGGGTTGGACTGGATGGGTGTATGTCTTTATTCAACCTCAAATACTAAACTATACTATACTGTACTATACTATACTATACTATTCTGTACTATAATATACTATACTATACTATACTATTCTGTACTATACTATACTATACTATACTATTCTGTACTATACTATACTATACTATACTATTCTGTACTATACTTTACTATACTATTCTGTACTATACTATACTATACTATACTATACTATTCTGTACTATACTGTACTGTACTATACTATACTGTACTATACTATACTATTCTATAATATTCTATACTTTACTATACTATACTGTACTGTACTGTACTATACTATACTATACTATACTGTACTGTACTATACTATACTGTACTGTACTGTACTATACTATAATATACTATACTATTCTGTACTATACTATACTGTACTATACTATAATATACTATACTATACTATACAATACTGTACTATACAATATAATACTATACTATACAATACAATATAATACTATACTGTACTGTACTGTACTGTACTATACTATACTATACTGTACTATACAATACTATACTATACAATACAATACTATACTATACTATACAATACACTATACTATACTGTACTGTCAGTCACGGCAAGTCTCCACAGGCGTCATTTCACCGTGTCCAAGCATGCAGTTCATAGAGGACCACACAATTGCCAGTGGTTTTCGAAAGCATACGATCGCTTATTTGTGTAACTGGGACGGGAACAGTCAGACTTCAGTTGCGTTCCGCTGCCAATCCATGCAATTTTTCACCCCGATTGAGCAATACACTGAACAATCGGCCGATTGGGATGAAAAAATTGCATGGTATATCCACAACCCAAAAGACCAAAACTCTATCCAATTGTTAGACGTGCCACAAATATATATGTTTTTAAGAAAAAAGTATTTTCCCATTCAGTGACCATAATCTGCCCATTCAGTGATCTCTCTGTATAAATTAATTCATATTTAAGTTCTGACAGTTCTAATAGTGTCCATTGTGGTCTCGATCCCTGGGTGGATTCAGTTGCTCAGTAGAGATCTGAGCATGTTTGACCCATCCGACAGCCAATCAGTAGAAATTACTGTTAGGAACATTCCAATGTAGTGGTGCATTCTGGGAGGAAGAAGGATCGTTAGAACCTGAAAGGGCAGCTCACTACTTACCACAGCAAAGCATAGCAAAAGGGACAAAATCAATTGATTTTTTTCAAAAATAAAGCCAATATGTCGAATACCTAGGTATGTGTAATATAGACCAATAATTTAAAGGGTAACTGTGGTCTCGAATTCTTCCAAACTAGTAAGGATTATATAAAGCCTTCCATCTTACCTTCTAAATAAAACCTGAATCACATATCTAGATAAAATTTGTGAGAAGTTATTGCTGGAAAGGTTCAGCAATATTACTTTCTGCTTGAACACTTCCTGTTTTTAGCCATGTGTCCAGCTTGTAGTCATGTGTCCAGCCTGTCTGCATTAATAGGCTCCCCTTCTTTTCCCCCTTTTCCCCAGGTACTTCCTGATTTCCCCAGCATTAAGTCTTAACTGAGCATGCTTCTCCCCCAGGCAGGATGGGCGGGGCAGAGGTCAGGTGATGTCACTCAACCTACTGGAAGCAGGAAGTTTGAAAGTTTGAACATTCACCCCAATGTAATTTCTCACAGGCTCCAGACAGAGATGTGATTGTCAGCTCATTTTAAATGAAATACTGCAGGCTTTCATTTAACCCTAACCTGTTTTGAGGCCACAGTTGCCCTTTAAATGTGTTTTTTTCCGCTGAACTTTAACTCAATTTTTTCCTATTCTATCCAATTTATGCATTAATGCAAGTTCACTATGTGGAACTAATGCATAGCACATTTGACTTCTCTCTGCTGACAAGACTCAACAAAGACACAAGTGTCCTAAGATGGCTTTTTAATTCTGCACATGTTTAATTCTTTAAATGTTGTGTGTCAGGCGGTGTGTGTCATTCACTAAAGAGCTGCCATAGAAAAATGAAAATGACACCCAAAACTTCTCCCGATCTGATATATATTTTCTCCGGGTCTATGAATCCCCTGTATTCAAAACAACATGAAACAAGATGTCCGTGATGCCTGTAGAAAGAACAAATCTTATAGAACCTTAACAGTGGATCACATGTTTGAATTTTTGACACACACCTAGCTAGTTAATTAGAGTTGAATTAGTAATTAGAGATGGATGTAGGTGGGTTTAAATTTGTGACGTGCTGTTGAGTTTCTATTTGTGACAATTATAATAATAAATGTAGGGGGTCTCGTCCCATTCTGCTGTCTGTTACACCAAACCAAGCAATACACCAATCTACAGGTGTCACATGTCCATTAGATTCCTTTTATGGTCCTAGACAAAAGGGGACCGATTTACCCAAAGGTGCTGGGCAAATTTCTTGAGTTAAAGTTGCGCTAAACGGTTCGCTACCAGTTAACTTTAACTAAATATTAGCGGCAGATGCGCGGGTCACGCAAAATATACCCACACATCCGACACTCGCGATTCAATATGGCGTATGTGCTTTTAGCGCTGGATTTTAAGGCCTGTGAGTTAATCCCTTTTCAGGATTTACCCACAGTCACAAATGCAATATTGAATTGCGATAGCGGCTCTAGGTAAATTATCCTGAATGGCTCTTATTACTGTTGCAGACAGTGGGATAACATCCTCAAAATAAAAATCACAGGTAGAGTTATATGACAAAAAGCTGCTGAAAGCAGGAAGTGTTCAGAAAACCTTTCCAGCAATATAACTTCTCACAAGATTTACCTAGGGATTTGATCAAGGGTTAATTTTTCAATAGAAGGGCTTTTCTTGCACCCTAACTTGTTAGGAAAACACAGTTTAAAAATGTCAATAACAGTGTTTTTATATTCAGCCTAACTCCAGATATTCCCGTATTACTTTGGATGCTTGTAAATTTGTCTGTTTGGCAGATTTCGATTTCATTCAAAAAGGGATTTGGTTTGTAAGAGATTAGAACACTTAGCTGTAGACTCGGCCCCCCGACTTATATAGCACTACATATTCCGCAGCGCGGAATTCACATCAGGCCCTGCCCCGAAGAGCTTACAGTCTAACCACATTTGACACATACAATCTATCAGTATGTCTTTATGATTGTGGGGGAAACCGGAGTGCCCGGAGGAAACCCACGCAGGCACGGGGAGAACATACAAACTCCTTGCAGATGTGTCCAAGGGTGGAATTGAACTCAGTGCTGCAAGGGATCAGTGCTAACCACTCAGCCACCTTACTGTACTGCCTCATCTTAAGCTGGGTACACACAAAGGGACTATTTTTCCAGAGCGAGCACTCGGCTGGGACAAATGTCCGTTGGTCGTGGCATATTCGCCCGTGGATGAAAGTGAGAACGATCGATCGTATGGTCCCATAGGGAACCGCACGATGGATCGGAATTTACTGACACGTCCGTTCCACACCAGCAGATATTTTTGGCCGACCAACCGAAAGTGCCACGAATCGGTCGGTCGGACGAAAATATCTGCTGGTGTGTACCCAGCCTTAACTGTCAGCTATCAGGGACCAAGAGGCCTAATGGTGACCTTACATGACCATATTATGGTAATGGCTTAATACAGTGTATTAAGCAATCACTAGCAGCGTTTGCCATTGATACCAGTTGAACCTGTTATAGATATAGGTTTCTGGGCAATGGGTGGGTAGGAAAAACTTACGGTAATGAAGTTTCAAAGAGACATTTAAATGAATAAAATGAAGTTTTCACACAAATACTGTTTGAGGATTATTGATTGGTTGAATCCGATCCTGGTCAAGGTCATTAAAGGGTATCTCCACTCGTTTTTCTAAGTTTTGGTAATCCAGTTCTATTGAAGAACGGGAGGTAAAGGAGCTGTGCCTTACCTTCCGTTCTTCAATAGAACAAACAGGAGCCAGGAGAGAAGGTAAGAAACTTACCCGCTCGCTCGCTCCCCCGGTGTGTAGTCTGACAGGTCCCGACGGACCTTGTCTTCTATGCGCATGCGAGATCTATGCGCAATAGAAGACAAGGTCCGTCGGACCTGTCAGACTACGCCGGGGAGCGAGCGAGCGGGTAAGTTTTTTTTCTCCTGGCTCCTGTTGTTCTATTGAAGAACGGAAGGTAAGGCACATCTCCTTTACCTCCCGTTCTTCAATAGAACTGGATTACCAAAACTTAGAAAAACGAGGGGAGATACCCTTTAAACCTGCCCTGTCGATATCCTTTAGTCCTGGTAAACACGGACAGACAATATAAATATTGGTCATGGATATTTCATCCTGACACGGGCAAACCTGTTCAATGTCTCGGCAATATAAATGGGGAATGGTCGGTTGTGTTGGTAAATCCCACCCGATCTGGCAATCGATACCGGCTTTAATCTATCACCAATAATCTCTTATAATGAACATTCGGTTCTGGCCATACACTGTGCTCCTACTTTCCAACATTTCCGCAAATTTGGAAAACCCCGTCTGTCTACATTTTCCCACTGACAATATGGATGTAATATTGATCGCAAACTATGACCCGGCCTGGAAACTTTGGCAGGTAAAACCTCCATTGCACCTAACGTTACAATTGATTTGACATTTATGTCGGATTCAGGTATCCCACCCCTCCCGGGAGGTGCTGAATTTTGGGGTGGTTTCCCGCACTTCCGCGAGACCACCCCAAACTCCCGCGACCCGAACTTACCTGCGGTCTCCACCAACGGCTATTTACACACACCATGCCTTAGGTGGCCCTAACCCTGCCCTCGTCCCTTTGATGTGCCATTCTCCCCTTCCTGACCAGAAGCCACTTTCGGCAGGGTGGGATGTCTGTGGATTGCCACTAAGTCGGGTGCGTGTATGGCCACATGTCTAATCCAATCTGTTCCAATCTATGGATATCTATAAAGACATTATATAAATGGTTTGTGGCCACTTTGAGATTCCATAACCGGTAAACTTGCAACTTGAAATTGCCCCCAATTGTATCCAATCCTACATTACGCTAGAGATGGCCGAACTTTATATGGACCATTAAAGTCAATGGGAGTGAAATAGTTCGAAAAGTTCAAATGAAATACAAAATATCAATGGTAACTTAATGTAAATCGCTGTGGGACCTGGGAAATGGTCTGGGGAACATATCCAGGACTTTCGAAAACTCGATTTTACTCTCACGCGCTACTTTCGAGCTCTCGCGTTCGAACATTCGATAATTATCCCATGAACGACTCGCGGATTCGATATTCTGTATTTACTTGCGTATTGGTATAATAGACATTTTACTCGCGGATTCGATATTAGATATTTACTTGCGTATTGGTATAATAGACATTTTACTCGCAGATTCGATATTCGATATTTACTCGCGTATTGGTATAATAGACATTTTACTTGCGGATTCGATATTAGATATTTACTTGCGTATTGGAATAAGACATTTTACTCGCATATTCGTTAATTCGATATTTACTCGCGTATTGGTATAATAGACATTTTACTCACGGATTCGATATTCGATATTTACTCGCGATTGGTATAATAGACATTTTACTCGCGGATTGGTATAATGGACATTTTACTCGCGGATTCGATATTCGGTATTTACTCGCGTATTGGTATAATGGACATTTTACTCGCGGATTCGATATTCGATATTTACTCGCGTATTGGTATAATAGACATTTTACTCGCATATTCGTTAATTCGATATTTACTCGCGTATTGGTATAATAGACATTTTACTCACGGATTCGATATTCGATATTTACTCGCGTATTGGTATAATAGACATTTTACTCGCGGATTGGTATAATGGACATTTTACTCGCGGATACGATATTCGGTATTTACTCGCGTATTGGTATAATAGACATTTTACTCGCGGATTCGATAATTTGATATTTACTCGCGTATTGGTATAATAGACATTTTACTCGCGGATTCGATAATTTGATATTTACTTGCGTATAGGTATAATAGACATTTTACTCGCGGATTCGATATTCGGTATTTACTCGCGTATAGGTATAATAGACATTTTACTCGCGGATTCGATATTCGGTATTTACTCGCGTATTGGTATAATAGACATTTTACTCGCGGATTCGATATTTGGTATTTACTCGCGTATAGGTATAATAGACATTTTACTCGCGGATTCGATATTCGGTATTTACTCGTGTATTGGTATAATAGACATTTTACTCGCGGATTCGATATTCGGTATTTACTCGCGTATAGGTATAATAGACATTTTACTCGCGTATTTGATATTCGGTATTTACTCGCGTTTTGGTATAATAGACATTTTACTTGCGGATTCGATATTCGGTATTTACTCGCGTATTGGTTTAATAGACATTTTACTTGCAGATTCGATATTCGATATTTACTCACGTATAGGTATAATAGACATTTTACTCGCGGATTCGATATTAGATATTTACTCGCGTAGTGGTATAATAGACATTTTACTCGCGGATTCGATATTCGATATTTACTCGCGTATTGGTATAATAGACATTTTAATTGCAGATTCTATATTCGATATTTACTTGCATATTGGTATAATAGACATTTTACTCGCGGATTCGATATTCGATATTTACTTGCGTATTGGTATAATAGACATTTTACTCGCGGATTCGATATTCGATATTTACTCGCGTATTGGTAATAGATAGAATTTTTACTCGCGGATTCGATATCGATATTCTACTGCTTATGTTTAATAACATTTTACTCGCAGATTCGATATTCGATATTTACTCGCGTATAGGTATAATAGACATTTTACTCGCGGATTCGATATTCGATATTTACTTGCGTATTGGTATAATAGACATTTTACTCGCGGATTTCGATATCGATATTTACTTGCGTATTGGTATAATAGACATTTTACTCGCGGATTCATATTCGATATTTACTCGCATATTGGTATAATGATATTTTTACTCGCGGATTTGATATTCGATATTTGCACCGTATTGGTTTAATAGACATTTACTCGCAGATTCGATATCGATATTTACTCGCGTATTGGTTTAATAGACTTTTACTCGCAGATTCGATATTCGATATTTACTCGCGTATAGGTATAATAGACTTTTTACTCGCGGATTCGATATTCGATATTTACCCGCGTATTGGTTAATAGACATTTTACTCGCAGATTCGATATTCATATTTACTCGCGTATTGGTAATAATAGACGTATGCTTGTGAAGGTTCTCATTATCAGGTCATATGTATATCTCTGTGTTGTATTCCAATTAGATCAACTGGACTTGAATGTAGTTCTTGAAGACGTTTCGCTAGTCATCCGACTGCTTTCTCAATTCAGAATGACTTGTACAAGAATCTGTGGCAATTATGTACCCTGGAAAATCCCAATTAGCATATCACACAGCCAGGTGTTAAGGGTGTGATTAGATAGTGGCTAAGAGGTGTTATAGGAACGCCCAGAGTAAGGTGTTAAAACAGCATTGTATCATGGCAGACAGTTGGTGTCGAACCCCCCCACCTCTATTTAGGCTTGGTTTCTTTATTTCACATAAATGGCCTCCTTAACCTCTCTTGAACCAGTCACGTTCCTTCGCCAGTATGTTACATTACAATCTTCAAAGGTATGTCCTTTATCCTTAATTGCAGATACACGGCTGAGTCCTGACCCGAGGATTGGCCTCTTCTGTGTCTGGGCCATACGTTGATGCAGTTGCTGTTTGGTCTCCCCACATACAATCAGAGCATTCTTCACTGCACTGCACCGCATATATGATGTCGCTTTCTTGTGTTTTGGTATTGGGTCTTTTGGATGTACCAATTGCTGCCTCAGTGTGGTTGTTCGGTTTAAAGCAGACAGGGATACGATGTTTTTGAAAATTCTTCTTATTTCTCAGAGAAAACTACGGTTGTAAATATCGAATAGCGAATCGCGATTAAATGTCTTGAAAATTGAATTTTCAAAAAAAACATCGTATCCCTGTCTGCTTTTAAACCGAACCACACTGAGGCAGCAATTGGTACATCCAAAATACCCATACCAAAACACAAGAAAAGCGCACATCATATATGCGGTGCAGTGCAGTGAAGAATGCTCTGATTTGTGGTGGGGGAGACCAAACAGCAACTGCATCAACGTATGGCCCAGCACAGAAGAGCCAATTCCTCGGGTCAGGACTCAGCCGTGTATCTGCATCTAAGGATAAGGACATACCTTTGAAGATTGTAATTTAACATACTGGCGAAGGAACGTGACTGGTTCAAGAGAGGTGTTAAGGAGGCCATTTATGTGAAAATAAAGAAACCAAGCCTAAATAGAGTGTGGGGGGTTCGACACCAACTGTTGCCATGTACAATGCTGTTTAACACCTACTTGGGCGTTCCTATAACACCTCTTACACTATCTAATCACACCCTTAACACCTGGCTGTGTAATAGGCTAATAAAAAGTGGATGAATGGCACAGTCTCCTTTAAGATATTGCACTGAAATAAGTGGGTGAATGGCACAGTCTCCTTTAAGATATTGCACTGAAAAAACAATATAATACTATACTGTACTGTCTGTAACTGTACGGTTGGTCTATTTTATCTATACTGTAACTATACATACTAACTATACAATACAATACATACGATACTAAACACATACACTATACTATACTGTACTGTCGTCGACGGGCAGTCCCACAGGCGTCATTTCACCGTGTCCAAGCATGCAGTTCGTTTTTTTTATAAGGACCACACAATAATGGTTTTCGAAAGCCTGACGATCGCTTATTTGTATAACTGGTACGGGACGAGATCAGACTTCAGTTGCGTTGCCGCTCAAATCATGCACTTTTTCACCCCGATTGAGCAATACACTGAACAATAGTGCCATTGGGATGAAAAAAGTTGCAGGTGGTTATCCAACAACCCAAAAGACCAAACTCTATCCATATGTTAGACGTGCCACAAATATATATGTTTTAAGAAAAGTATTTTCCCATTCATGACCATACTGCCCATGTCAGTGACTCTCGTATAAATTAATTCATATTTAGTTCTGACATTTCTAATAGTGTCCATTGTGGTCTCGGTCCCTGGGTGGATTCTGTTGCTCTTATAGATCTGAGCATGTTTTGACCCATCGACAGCCAATCAGTAGAATTACTGTTAGGAACTTCCATGTAGTGGGCATTCTGGGAGGAGAAGGATCGTTAAACGTGAAAGGGCAGCTCACTACTTACCACAGCAAACAAGCATAGCAAAAGGACAAAATCAATTGATTTTTTTCAAAATAAAGCCAATTGTCGCAATACCTAGGTTGTGTAATATAACCATATTTTTAAAGGGTTTTTAAAATTCTCCAAACTAGTAAGGATATATATAAGCCTTCCATCTTACCTTCTAAATAAAACCGAATCACTATCTAGATAATTTGTGAGAGATTTATTGCTGGAAAGATTCAGCATATTACTATGCTTGAAACACTTCCTGTTTTTTAGCCATGTGTCCAGCTTGTAGTCATGTTCCCAGCCTGTCTGCATTAATAGGCTCCCCTTCTTTTCCCCCTTTTCCCCAGTCCTTCCTGATTTCCCCAGCATTAAGTCGTAACTGAGCATGCTTCTCCCCCGGCAGGATGGGCGGCGAGGTCAGGTGATGTCACTCAACCTACTGAAGCATAAGTTGAAAGTTTGAACATTCACCCCAAGGTAATTTCTCACGGCTCCAGACAGAGATGTGGATTGTCAGCTCATTTTAAATGAAATACTGCAGGCTTTCATTTAACCCTAACTGCTTTGAGGCCACAGTTGCCCTTTAAATGTGTTTTTTTCCGCTGAACTTTAACTCAATTTTTTTCCTATTCTATCCAATTTAATGCATTAAGCAGTTCACTATGTGGAACTAATGCATAGCACATTTGACTCTCTCTGCTGACAAGACTCAACAAAGACCAAGTGTCTAAGATGGCTTTTTAATTCTGCACATGTTTAATTCTTTAAATGTTTGTGTGTCAGCGGTGTGTGTTCATTCACTAAGAGCAGCCATAGAAAAATGAAAATGACACCCAAACTTCTCCTGATCTGATATATATTTTCTCTGGGGTCTATGAGTCCCCTTATTTCAAACAACATAAACAAATGTGCCGTGATGCCTTAGTAAAGAACAAATCTTATAGAACCTAACAGTGGATCACATGTTTGAATTGGAACAACCTAGCTATTAATTAGAGTTTGAATTAGTATTAGAGATGGATGTAGGTGGGTTTAAATTTGTGACATGCTGTTTGAGTTTGTATTTGTGACAATTATAATAATGTAGGGGTCCTCGTCCCATTCGGCTGTCAGTTACACCAACCAGCAATACACCAATCTACAGGTGTCACTGTCATTAGATTCCTTTTATGGTCCTGACACAAGGGGACCGATTTACCCAAGGTGTCTGGCAAATTCTTGAGTTAAGTGTGCTAAAACTGTTCCTACCAGTTAACTTTAACTAAATATTAGCGGCAGATGCGCGGGTCACCAAAATATACCCACACATCACGACACTCGCGATTCATATGGCGTAGTGCTTTTAGCGCTGATTTTAAGGCCTGTAAGTTAATCCATTTTCAGCATTTACCCACAGTCACAATGCAATATTGAATTGCGATAGCGGCTCTAGGTAAATATCCGGAATGCTCTTATTACTGTTGCAGACAGTGGTAACATCCTCAAAATAAAAATCACAGGTAGAGTTATATGACAAAAAGCTGCTGAAAGCAGAAGTGTTCAGAAAACCTTTCCACAATATAACTTCTCACAAGATTTACCTAGGGATTTGATCAAGGGTTATTTAATAGAAGGGCTTTTCTTGCAGCCCTAACTTGTTAGGAAACCACGTTTAAAAATGTCTAACAGTGTTTTTATATCAGCCTAACTCCAGATATTCCCGTATTACTTTGGATTCTTGTAAATGTGTCTGTTGGCAGATTTCGATTTCATTCAAAAAGGGATTTGTTTGTAAGAGATTAAAAACATTAGCTTTAGACTCGGCCCCCGACTTATATAGCACTACATATTCCGCAGCGCGGAATTCACATCAGGCCCTGCCCCGAAGAGCTTACAGTCTAACCACATTTGACACATACAACCTATCAGTATGTCCTTTGAATTGGTGGGGAAACCGGATTGCCCGGAGGAAACCCCAGCAGGCACGGGGAGAACATACAAACTCCTTCAATGTTCCAAGGGTGAATCGAACTCAGTGCTGCAAGGGATCACATCTAACCACTCACCACCTTACTGTACATGCCTCATCTTAAGCTGGGTACAACACAAGGAACTATTTTTCCGAGCGAGCACTCGGCCTGGGACAAATGTCCGTTGGTCGTGGCATATTCGCCCGTGGATGAAAGTGAGAAACGATCGATCGTATGGTCCCATAGGGAACCGCACGATGGATCGGAATTTTACTGACACGTCCGTTCCACACCAGCAGATATTTTTTGGCCGACCAGCCGAAAGTCCACGAATCGGTCGGTCGACGAAAATATCTGCTGGTGTGTACCCGCCTTAACTGTCAGCTACAGGGACCAGAGGCCAATGGTGACCTTACATGACCATATTATGTAATGGCTTAATACATTGTAATGAGCAATCACTGCAGCGTTTGCCATTGATACCAGTTGAACCTGTTATAGATATAGGTTTTTCTGGCAATGGGTTGGTAGGAAAAACTTACGTAATGAAGTTTCAAGAGACATTTAATGAATAAATGAAGTTTTTCACACAAATACTGTTTGAGGATTATTGATTGGTTGATACGATCCTGGTCAAGGTCATTAAGGGTATCTCCACTCGTTTTTCTAAGTTTTGGTAATCCAGTTCTATTGAAGAACGGGGAGGTAAGGAGCTGTGCCTTACCTTCCGTTCTTCAATAGAACAAACAAGGAGCCAGGGAGAGAAGGTAAGAACTTACCCCGCTCGCTCGCCCCCCGGTGTGTAGTCTGAACGGTCCCGACGGACCTTGTCTTCTATGTGCATGCGAGATCTATGGCGCATAGAAGACAAGGTCCGTCGGGACCTGTCAACTACGCGCCGGGAGCGAGCGAGCTGGTAAGTTTCTTGTCTCCTGGCTCCTGTTTGTTCTATTGAGAACGGAAGGTAAGGCACATCTCCTTTACCTCCGTTCTTCAATAGAACTGGATCCCAAACTTCTAAAACGAGGGAGATACCCTTTAACCTGCCCTGTCGTATCCTTTAGTCCGGGTAAACACGGACAGACAATATAACTATTGGTCATGTATTTTCATCCTGACACGGGCAAACCTGTTCAATGTCTCGGCAATATAAATGGGGAATGGTCGTTGTGTTGTAAATCCACACCGATCTGGCAATCATACCCGGCTTTAACTCTCACCAATAATCTCTTAAATAGAACATTCGGTTCTGGCCATACACTGTGCTCTACTTTCCAACATTTCCGCAATTTGGAAACCCCCGTCTGTCTACATTTTCCCACTGACATATGGATGTATATTGATCGCAAACTATGACACCGGCCTGGAAACTTTGGCAGTAAAACCTCCATTGCACCTACGTTACAATTGATTTGACATTATGTCGGATTCAGGTATCCCACCCCTCCCGGAGGTGCTGAATTTTTGGGGTTTGTTTCCCCACTTCCGCGAGACCACCCCAAACTCCGCCGACCCTAACTTACCTGCGGTCTCCACCAACGCTATTATACCACACCATGCCTAGGTGGCCTAACCCTGCCCTGCTGTCCCTTTGATGTGCCATTCTCCCCTTCCTGACAGAAGCCCTTTCGGCAGGGTGGGATTCTGTGGATTGCCACAAGGTCGGGTGCGTGTATGGCCACATGTCTAATCCAATCTGTTTCCAATCTATGGATTCTATAAAGACATATATAAATGGTTTGTGGCCACTTTGAGATTCCAAAACCGGTAAACTTGCAACTTGAAATTGCCCCCAATTGTATCCAATCCTACATTACGCTAGAGATGGCCGAACTTTATATGGACCATTAAAGTATGGAGTGAAATAGTTTTGAAAACTAAAATGAAATACAAAATATCCAATGGTAACTTAATGTAAATCGCTGTGTGACCTGGGAATGGTCCTGGGAACATATCCAGGACTTTCGAACAACTCGATTTTACTCTCACGCGCACTTTCGACTCTCGCGTTCGAACATTCGATATTATCCCATAAACGACTCGCGGATTCGATATTCGTATTTACTTGCTATTGGTATAATATACATTTTACATCGCGGATTCGATATTAGATTATTTACTCTTGCGTATTGGTATAATAGACATTTTACTCGCGGATTCGATATTCGATATTTACTCGCGTATTGGGTTAATAGACATTTACTACGCGGATTCGATTATTAGATATTTACTTGCGTATTGGTATAATAGACATTTTACTCGTATATTTTCGTTAATTCGATATTTACATCGCGTATTGGTATAATAGACATTTTACTCACGGATTCGATATTTACTCGCGATTGGTCATAATAGACATTTTACTTTACCGCGGATTGGTAATAATGGACATTTTACTCGCGGATTCGATATTCGGTATTTACTCGCGTATTGGTATAAATGGACATTTACTCGCGGATTCGATATTCGTATTTACTCGCGTATTGGTAATAATAGACATTTTACTCGCATATTCGTTAATTCGATATTTACTCGCGTATTGGTATAATAGACATTTTACTCACCGGATTCGATATTCGATATTTACTCGCGTATGGTTATAATAGACATTTTACTCGCGGATTGGTATAAATGGACATTTTACTCGTGGATTCGATATTCGTATTTACTCGCGTATTGGTATAATAGACAGTTTACTCGCAATCGATATTCGATATTTACTCGCGTATTGGTATAAATAGACATTTTTACTTCTGCGGATTCGATAATTTGATATTTACTCGCGTATAGGTATAATAGACATTTACTCGCGGATTCGATATCGGTATTTACCTCGCGTATAGGTATAATCGACATTTTACTCGCGATTCGTATTCGTATTTACCTACTCGCGTATTGGTTATTAGACTTTTACTCTGCGGATTCGATATTCGGTATTTACTCGCGTATAGTTACAATAGACATTTTACTCGCGGATTCGATATTCATATTTTACTCGTGTATTGGTATAATAGACCTTTTACTCTCGCGGAATTCGATATTCGGTATTACTCGTATAGGTATAATAGACATTTTACTCGCGTATTTGATATTCGGTATTACTACTCGCGTATTGGTATAATAGACATTTTACTTGCATTCGATATTCGTATTATTACCACGTATAGGTATAAATAACATTTTACTCGCGGATTCGATATTAGATCTTTTACTCGCGTAGTGGTATATAGTACTTTTACCTCGCGGATTCGATATGCGATATTTACTCGCGTATTGGTATAATAGACATTTTAATTGCAGATTCTATATTCCGATATTTACTTGCATATTGGTATAATAGACATTTTACTCGCGGATTCGATATTTACTTGCGTATTGTATATAGACATTTTACTCGCGGATCCGATATTTCGATATTTACCTCGCGTATTGGTATAATAGATATTTTACTCGCGATTCGATATTCGATATTTACTCGCGTATTGGTTTAATAGACATTTTAACTCGCAGATTCGATAATTCGATATTTACTCGCCGTATAGGTATAATAGACATTTTACTCGCGGATTCGATATTCGATATTTACCTTGCATATTGGGTATCATATACCATTTTACTCTGGATTCGATATTCGATATTACTTGCGTATTGGTATAATAGACATTTTTACTCGCGATTCAATATTCGTATTTACTCGCATATTGGTATATATAGATATTTAACTCGCGGATTTTGATATTCGATATTTGCACGCGTATTGGTTTAAATAGACATTTTGACTCGCAGATTCGATATTCGATATTTACTCGCGTATTGGTTTAATAGACATTTTACTCGCAGATTGCATATTCGATATTTAACTCTCGCGTATGTATAATAGACATTTAACTCGCGGATTCCGATATTCATATTTACACGCTATTTGGTTTAATAACATTTTACTCGCAGATTCGTATTCAATATTTACTCGCGTATTGGTATAAATAGACGTAATGCTTGTGAAGGTTCTCATTCATCCAGTCATGGTATATCTGTTGTATTCATTAGATCATGGACTTGAAATGTAGTTCTTGACGACTTTCGCTAGTCTGCCGACGGGCTTTCTCAATTCAGAATGGACTTGTACAAGAATCTGTGGCAATTTATGTACCCTGGAAAATCCCAATTAGCATATCACAAGCCAGTGTTAAGGGTGTGGATTAGATAGTGGCTAAGAGGTGTTATGGAACGCCCAGAGTAGGTGGTTAAACAAGCATTGTACATGGCAGACAGTTTGGTGTCGAACCCCCCCACCTCTATTTTAGGCTTGGTTTCTTTATTTTCACAATAAATGTGGCCTCCTTAACACACCTCTCTTGAACCATCACGTTCCTTCGCCAGTATGTTAACTTACAATCTTCAAAGGTATGTCCTTTATCCTTAAGATGCAGATACACGGTGAGTCCTGACCCGAGAATTGGCTCTTCTGTTGCTGGGCCTATACGTGATGCAGTTGCTGTTTGGTCTCCCCCACATACAAATCAGAAGCATTCTTCACTGCACTGCACCGCATATATGATGTCGCTTTCTTGTGTTTTGGTATGGGGTCTTTTGGGATGTACCAATTGCTCCCTCAGTGTGTTGTTCGGTTTAAACAGACAGGATACGATTTTTTTTTGAAAATTCTCTTAATTTCTCAGAGAAAACCCAATACGCGTGTAAATATCGATATCGAATCCGCGAGTAAAAGTCTTGAAAATTGAATTTTCAAAAACATCGTATCCCTGTCTGCTTTAAACCGAACAACACACTGAGGCAGCAATTGGTACATCCAAAATACCCCAATACCAAAACCAAGAAAAAGCGACATCATATATGCGGTGCAGTGCAGTGAAGAATGCTCTGATTGTATGGGGGAGACCAAACGCAACTGCATCACGTATGCCCAGCACAGAAGAGCCAATTCCTCGGGTCAGGACTCAGCCTGTGTATCTGCAATCTTAAGGATAAAGGACATACCTTTGAAGATTGTAATGTTAACATACTGGCGAAGGAACGTGACTGGTTCAAGAGATGGTTAGGAGGCCATTTATGTGAAAATAAAGAAACCAAGCCTAAATAGAGGTGGGGGGGTTCGACACCAACTGTCTGCCATGTACAATGCTGTTTTAACACTTACTCTGGGCGTTCCCTATAACCCTCTTAGCCACTATCTAATCACACCCTCACCTGGCTGTGATTTGCTAATTGGGATTTCCAGGGTACATAATTGCCACAGATTCTTGTACAAGTCCATTCTGAATTGAGAAAGCCAGTCGGATGACTAGCGAACATGTCTTAAGAACTACATTTCAAGTCCAGTTGATCTATTGAATACAACAGATATGGTATTAATAGACATTTTACTCGCAGATTCGATATTCGATATTTACTCGCGTATTGGTATAATAGACATTTTTACTTGCGGATTGAGAATTTGATATTTACTTGCGTATTGGTTATAATAGACCATTTTATACTAGCGGATTCGATAATTCGATATTTACTCGCGTATTGGTATAATAAGACATTTTACTAGCAGATTCGATAATTCCCTATTTAATCACGTATTGGGTATATAGAACATTTTACTAGCATATTCGATAATTCCATATTTAATCACGTATTGGTATAATAGACATTTTACTCGCATTCCATATTTTAATCACGTATATGTATAATAGATAGTTATAATGTTGCGATTGATACATTGGATTACGCTAGAAGAATTTTGTTCAGAGTGCGATAATCGGGAAGGCTTCTTTACCAACTTCTGGTAAATTGCTTCCACACGCAAATTTTTTAACCTTCAGGGGAAAGAAAACACAAGTATTGGTGAGAGACTTTGTTTGGAGATACAAACACGTTGGAGAAAATGCTCCAGTAGGACATGTTCTGGGCGGATCACAGAGGAGGACGTCTATTAGATCGTCACTTCCTGATACAAGCCTGAGACACCAGAATAGACAGAACCCGATGATTACTATAAGAAAATTATATAGTGGATAAGTTTCCCCCTACCAGAAATTATATGGTGGATATGTACCCCCTACCAGAAATTATATAGTGGATAATGTACCCCCTACCAGAAATTATATATTGGATATGTACCCCTCACCAGAAATTATATAGTGGATAATGTACCCCCTACCAGAAATTATATAGTGGATATGTCCCCCCCTAACCAAATTATATAGTGGATAATGTCCCCCCCCATAAATTATATAGTGGATAATGTTTCTCCTACCAGAAATGATATAGTGGATAATGTACCCCCTACATAAATTATATAGTGGATAATGTCCCCCCTAACATAAATTATATAGTGGATAATGTACCCCTACCAGAATTATATATTGGATAATGTACCCCCTACCAGAAATTATATAGTGGATATGTTCCCCTACCAGATTATATAGTGGATAATGTCCCCCCCCCACATAATTTAATAGTGGATAATGTTTCTCCCTACCAGAATGATAAAGTGGATAATGTACCCTCTAACATAAATTATATAGTGGATAATTGTACTCCCTAGCAGAAATTATATGTGTTAATGTACCCCCTACCAGATTAGATAGTGATAATTTCCCCCACAAATATATAGTGGATATGTCCCCCCCACCATAAATTATATAGTGGATAATGTTCTCCCTACCAGAAATGATAAAGTGGATAATGTACCCCCTAACATAAATTATATAGTGGATAACGTACCCCCTACCTTAAATTATATAGTGGATAATGTACCCTCTAACATAAATTATATAGTGGATAATGTACCCCCTAACATAAATTATATAGTAGATAATGTACCCCTAACATAAATTATATAGTGGATAATGTACCCCCAACCTTAAATTATATAGTGGATAATGTACCCCCTAACATAAATTATATAGTGGATAATGTACCCCCTACCTTAAATTATGTAGTGGATAATGTACCCCCTAACATAAATATATAGTAGATAATGTTCCCCCTAACATAAATTATATGTGTATATGTACCCCTACCCTTAAATTATATAGTGGATAATGTACCCCCTAAATAAATTATATAGTGATAATGTACCCCTACCAGAAATTATTAGTGGATAATGTTCCCTACCAGAAATGAATATGATAATGTACCCCCTAACATAAATTATATAGGTGGATATGTACCCTCCTAACATAAATTATATAGTAGATAATGTACCCCCTACCAGAATATAATAGTGGATAATGTCCCCCCCTAACTTAAATTATATAGTGGATAATGTACCCCCTACCAGAAATTATATAGTGGATAATGTTCCCCCTACCAGATTATATAGTGGGATAATGTATCCCCTAACATAAATTATATGTGGATAATGTACCCCCTACCAGAATATATAGTGGATAATGTTCCCCCACCAGAATTATATAGTGGAATAATGTACCCCGTACCAGAAATTATATAGTGGATAATGTACCCCCTACCAGAAATGATATAGTGGATAATGTCCCCCTACCAGAAATGATATAGTGGATAATGTCCCCCTACCAGAAATGATATAGTGGATAATGTACCCCCTACCAGAAATGATATAGTGGATAATGTCCCCCCTAACTTAATTAAAATAGTGGATAATGGTACCCCCTACCATAAATTATATAGTGGATAATGTTCCCCCTACCATAAATTATATAGTGGATAATGTGGCCCCTACCCATAAATTATATAGTGGATAATGTCCCCCTACCATAATTATATAGTGGATAATGTACCCCTACCATAATTATATGTGGATAATGTTCCCCCTACCATAAATTATATAGTGGATAATGTTCCCCTACCATAAATTATATAGTGGATAATGTGTGCCCCCTAC
Source organism: Hymenochirus boettgeri (assembly GCA_019447015.1). Lineage (NCBI taxonomy): Eukaryota > Metazoa > Chordata > Amphibia > Anura > Pipidae > Hymenochirus > Hymenochirus boettgeri. The sequence continues at coordinate 119,999 of JAACNH010000509.1, read as the reverse complement.
CATAAATATATAGGGGATAATATAAGGATATTAAATGCATTGAGTAGTTCTGTATCTATATAAAGTGTACAAGGACACGGCTGAGTTATACAGGCCAGGGAACTCTGGTACCACTCATGTATTATAAGGAATAATATATCCCCTACTGTAATATAATAAGGAATATATAAAGCACCAGGCTGAGTGCTTTTCTAAAGGTCACAGAATTCTGAGTTGACTTCTAGTATCCTATTCATTTATGATGGGGGTACATTTATTCTTATTATTCTTATTATCCTCCCACTTCCATTAGTTTCTTTTGCACATATTGCCTAAAATTTCTTTAGAATGAGAAGACTATCGTGTTCCACATCATACAGGGCACAGATATGTTTCTAATGTAAACCGTTTGTGTGCTCACTTTACGTGGCATAGTGAGAAGGCTATCTCATGATCTTAAGGGAAACTTATGAAGTAAGCAAGATGGTCAGATAAGTTACCAAAGAAAAAGATGCGCTCGAAATTTTAGTTTTAAGGGTATGTCCACCCTTGAATCTATTTTTAATATAGCCTTCCCCCTGTTCCCCCAGCCCCAACCGCATCATTATTATCTTTAGAAAGTGCCCCAAACTTTTACTTACCTCCCCTCTTTCCTCCGCCGCGCTCCCGGCCCTCTGCTTGCGAGAAAATGCAAGCAGAGGGGCGGGACCGGCAGTCGCATCTGTGATTGGCAGCGGCAGCCAATCACGGACACAGCTGCCGGTCATTCAGTGCAGCGGAGGAAGAAGGGGAGGTAAGTAAGAGTTTGGGGGACTTTCTTAAATAAAAATTATGCGGGTTTGGGCTGGGGGACCAGGGGAAGGCTATATCAAAGGGGATTATGCTAGGGGGAGGGAATCCGGAGAGGGAGGGAGAGGGAGGGGGAGGGAGGGGGAGAAGGGCTGCAGTACGCATGCCAAACTTCTCCTGGAGGCAGGTAGGAGGCAGAGTCCTATATGGACTCTGCATCCTCCTGGTGGGCAGTTTTTGGGACTTGGGGGGGGACTACAGGAGAACCCTATGGAGCTGGGATGTTAGGTAAGGATTAAACTACACTACAGTAGTTGGGGGATTATAGTTTTTTGGGGGTGGACATGCCCTTTAACTATTTATTTATTTTTCTCTTTTTTAAAGGGCAACTCCACCCTCATAAGAACATCTTTTAGAAAGAACGACCTCTTTAAATATGTTTATGTATCATAGTTTGTCCTATGAATCATTACTGTATGCCTGCTATCTTCTGGATGCCTCATGGAAACTGAGCATTTTAGAAACCTGTACTGAGCCTGTACTGAGCCTGGCCATGCTCAGAAGAGGGAGACAGGGGATTAACATTCAGTCATTGGCTTGTGATGTCAACTATCAAATCCATACTGACAGTTTACTAAGTGGAGAACCGGAAGCAGAAACAGGGAAACAGGACATTGTGTGGGATTTCAGGTTAGACTTATATATTTCACATTTCAAACTATTACCGTTTAGGGTTTTGGGGGTGATTTACCTGTATGTGAGTTTTCATTTTGGGGCTGGACTTGCCCTATAAGTCCAAAGTTCTTTCTCCGCAACCAAAGTGGCTCCCATGAAGCTGAGTACACACTGTCAATATCCTTCCTCCTGACTGATTCAAACACTTCTGACCAGTTGACCAAGAGGAAGGACTATCGGTTTTAAAACAGGGGCTGATAGCGACCATGGGAAATTTTCTGCCAGATCCCAGTAATCCAGAGGCCAATGGTGAACGTAGGCCTCAGGAATCTTGGACCTGTAGTACACACCGATAAAGGGGTGATTCGTCGTTCCAGAATCGTCCTTTATCGTTAAAGTGTGTCCCCACCGCATAGGGTTGAAATCCTGCCTACTGTGCCTTGCATCTGCTTAGAACTACTTGAGATTTGCCCTAGAGTACATGGCCTAGCAGTAGATTTTGGCTTCAGGTAACAAGGTTACCTACCTAGGGTAATAAACTACACACTTGGATGCCCAAAAACCTGACTTTGCTGGTTGGACAGACCCTAGACCCAATTCTGTTCTATGGACAAATAGAAATAAATATAATATAGGAGATAGGAATGTGGGTTAAAACCCTACCCTTAAAACCTTCCTTCCTTGTGCAATGTGATGGCTAGATCTCAATGGGAAAATAATTGCTTCTCCTCCACAATAACAATGAGATTTATGTCATTGGACTCAGGACGTGGAGGATGTAATCCAGCTGTGGGAAGAAAAAATACAAACAGTCTGGGATATTTTACTGTATTTGTGTTCCCAAATAAACTGTGAAAATATAAAAAACACATGTCATTTGAATGGCTGAACTTCCGAAAACTTCAATAAGTTCTATAGTTCGAAATGAACCCATTAAAGTCAATGGGAGGAAATAGTTTGAAAAGTTCAGATAAATAACATGAAAATAACATAGTAACTTACTGTAAATGGCTCGGGACCTGGGAAATGGTCTGGGGAAACATGTCACGGTCACCAAAATACATTTAAATACTTCCTTTCCCCCGCGATGGGGCAATTGTCGGGTTGCCGCACGTTACATTGGAGGGTAATTGGTAATTGACGGGTTTCCGTGTGCGATATTTGAGGGTTATTGGCAGTTACCGAACAATACTTGAGCGTTATTGCCAAAACAGAACATTCAAGGGATACGCCGAAACCGCATTTGCTGAAACGGGACCCTTGAGGGTTAGCGAACGTTTGCCAATATCTAATTATCGATAACTGAACTAGTTTGTACTAGTACGTAAAGTTCTAGAAGTTCAAGTTTGTCCAAACATCTACTATCAAGTCCATGTCTAGTTTCATTGTAAGGACAGAACAAGCCAAATATCTCTAGAAACTCTAAGTTGGTTTAGGATCTACCAAGGACTTGCTGCCTGCCTTGTACCTACTTCACATACCTTGGATACGAAGTTGTGAGCAGGTCATATAGAAATGTCAGCTTCCTTTCTAAGGTTGGATTCACGTGTAGCTTTGTCTATGTTCCAGTGCCATGGCTGTAATCACTTACCCCCATCTTAAAAGGTCAGTAAGCAACCCTGGTACGTTATACCTGTGCACAATTTCCTTAAAGGACAACTGCAACAACATTGAATTAGAAAGCAGGTCTCCTTGTTATAAAGCAATAATCAGTGTCTCACATCTCATTTTAATATGGTTGTTGAGAAATTTAACTTTCTAACAGTGTTCCAGTATTGCACAGTGTGGTCACTGACCATTATGTTTCTTTGCACATGATCAGTCCTAAGATACTGCAGGAACCTGTTACAGTGGGTCTCACCCACTAGTAGCCTCTAGCCAATCATTTTACAGGACAAATAGGCAAGGAGCATGTGACTGAGATCAGGGGTGTGGCCAGTCACACAGTTATTTCATCCAGTTCTTCAAGTGGTAACATTTACTTTAATGCATTTTACTGTATTTCTATTTTACAGTTTATTGGTGTTTTTAGAGGGGAAATGTTCAATTCTGGAGTGTAAAAAAAAAAGCTTTGTACACCCGTTAGATGTTTGTAGCACGATGTGAGAAATCGTTTGTGTCGTATTCAAAGAAGAGAAAGTTAAAGGTCGCAATATAACATGTTATCGTAATTCTGTGCGTTTCTTTCACCATATGTCACGGTATCTAGCGATAGTCTATCAATACTTTACCACACATAACGGCAGAAATAATCCGCCAAGTCAGTCGTTCAAAACGAGAGAATAGTCGCGGATTGTTAATTGTTGACGGTGGTGGTACTGTTTTTTCACATGATAATCGTGCGATATATCGTTCATTGGCTTTATCGTGCGACCAATTATCTAACGTGTTGTACGAAGCTTAAAGGTGACGACAAATCCATTCATTTTGCGATCGCATGCCCGTCTCGTAGAAGAACGGGAAAGGCGGTTCCGGCGGATCGATCGAATGTCGCGAGATCGCTTGGTGTCGGGTAGATAAACCGAACATATGTATGGCCACCATTAGCCTGGTGATGAAAAAAAGATGACAAAGATTTTACCTCTTGTAACCGGACACTTTCCTTTCCTAGAAGTGTAACAGACTGTGTGGCCTGCCGGGTAATTATTCAAGATAATATGGGTTTAGGTGACATCATATGTTCAGTAGCTGTAATTGCTAAGAAATTACCAGGTAAGGCTCCCTGACTGTACCAATTATGTCTTTATTTAGTACAATGAAATCGCTAGAAGGTGTCATCGCTCGCTAGGAGAGGCCGTTATGTGTGGATAAATATAAAATCCCTTGGATATTCAGGGTGGGTATTTGTGGCTGGCAGATCGTTTATTTTATCAGTAAATTGATTGGGGCATTAAGTTGTTTTTATTTAATAAGTAATTAAATGGAGTAATGTTCACTTTATCACTGTGGCTTTTATTTTTGTGGTAAGTTAGTGGTTTTATGATGTGTTGTATTGTCCACGAGATGTTCTACGAGAGGCCACTGCCCCTTCTTCTGATTGGATATTGTGTAATATATTGTCAGAATTAGTGGTTCCAGGATTTCCTAGGACAAAAAAGGTGTTGGTATATCATTTAGTCTAGGGGTGCCCAGCCCACTATTGTCCTCAATCAAAATATTTTTAATGGAACTGTAAGGGATGGTTTCTCAATTGGGATTACCAAAAGACTAGAAGCCCCCACTTAAAGGGACACTATACTGAAAAATTACTTTGCCTATCTTAATCTATAATTGAATACATGTAACTAGCACTTACTCTGAGTTGCGTGTGTTGCTGCATGTGCCTTCAATCCAGCACATATTTTGTTAGGAGCAGTATCCCCCTCCCTCTTTTAACCACTCCCTTCCATCCAACCTGACTTTTCCCCCCACAAACCAACTGTCAAGCCTGCACACAGCATACAGCATTCCAACTGTCAAAACTCTGTCACCATTCCAGCTACATAAAACTACTCACAGAAGAATAGTTTTTGAGAGCGGAACTGATTGACAGCTGAAATATAAGAAGTTTTAGATGTGATATCTAAAGAAATAGGGGCAGATCAACAAAGAAATGATACAGTGGTGGTTGGAAGAATTATAGTTTCCTGTTATGGTCAATTTAAAATAACCTAGTTTTCGGTATAGATGCCCTTTAAGACTTCTTTTTTTTTCAACTGTGAGGACAGTACATTTGTGGAATATTGCACCTCAAAATGTTGTGTTGGCTAAATCAAAGTAGGCTTGGGTGTCTTCTAGGACAGAAAGATCACCCAGGGTTACAGATACTGTAGTTCATGTTGATCCAGGGATACTATATAATATGAGAATTACTGGTATTAATACATAACTGTAGTTCTGGTTGGTACGGGGATACTATATAATATTGAGAATTACTGGTATTAATACATATACTTTAGTTCTGGTTGGTACAGGGATACTATATAATATTGAGAATTACTGGTATTAATACATATACTGTAGTTCTGATTGTACAGGGATACTATATAATATTGAGAATTACTGGTATTAATACATATACTGTAGTTCTGGTTGGTTACAGGGATACTATATAATATTGAGAATTACTGGTATTAATACATATACTGTAGTTCTGGTTGTACGGGGATACTATATAATATTGAGAATTACTGGTATTAATACATATACTGTAGTTCTGGTTGGTACAGGGATACTATATAATATTGAGAATTACTGGTATTAACATATACTGCAGTTCTGGTTGGGACAGGGATACATATATATTGAATTACTGGTATTAATACATATACTGTATTTCTGGTCGTTACGGGATACTATATAATATTGAGAATTACCAGTATTAATACATATACTGTAGTTCTGGTTGGTATGGGGATACTATAGAATATTGAGAATTACTGGTAATAATACTAAATGTAGTTCTGATTGGTACAGGGATATATATAATATTGAGATTACTGGTATTAATACATATACTGTAGTTTCTGGTTGGTACAGGATACTATATATATTGAGAATTACTGGTATTAATACATATACTGTAGTTCTGGTTGGTTACAGGGTAACTATATAATATTGAGAATTACTGGTATTAATACATATACTTAGTTCTGGTTGGTACAGGGATACTATATATAATTGAGAATTACTGGCATTAATACATATACTGTAGTTCTGGTTGGTACAGGGATACTATATAATATTGAGAATTACTGGTATTAATACATATACTGCAGTTCTGGTTGGTACAGGGATACTATATAATATTGAGAATTACTGGTATTAATACATATACGTAGTTCTGGTCGTTACAGGGATACTATATAATATTGAGAATTACCGTATTAATACATATACGTAGTTCTGGTTGGTATGGGGAACTATAGAATATGGAATTACGGTAATAATACATATACTGTAGTTCTGGTTGGTACGGGGATACTATATAATATTGAGAATTACTGGTATTAATACATATACTGTAGTTCTGGTTGGTGCAGGGATACTATATAATATTGAAATTACCGGTATTAATACATATACTGTAGTTCTGGTTGGTACAGAGATGCTATATAATATTGAGAATTACTGGTATTAATACATATACTGTAGTTCTGGTTGGTACGTGGATACTATATAATATTGAGAATTACTGGTATTAATACATATACTGTAGTTCTGGTTGGTACAGGGATACCATATATATTGAGAATTACTGGTATTAATACATATACTGTAGTTATGGTTGGTACAGGGATACTATATAATATGAGAATTACTGTATTAATACATATACTGTAGTTCAGGTTGGTACAGGGATACTAAATAATATTGAATTACTGGTATTAATACATATACTGTAGTTCTGTTGGTACAGGGATTATATAATATTGAGAATTACCGGTATTAATACATATACTGTAGTTATGGTTGGTACGGGATACTATATAATATTGAGAATTACTGGTATTAATACATATACTGTAGTTATGGTTGTACAGGGATACTATATAATTTGAGAATTACTGGTATTAATACTTATACTGTAGCTCTGGTTGGTACAGTGATACTATATAATTTGAGAATTACCGGTATTAATACATATACTGTAGTTATGGTTGGTACAGGGATACTATAGGTAAGGTAAATGGCACAGTCTCCTTTAAGATATTGCAGTGAAACAAGTAGGTAAATGGCACATTCTCCTTTAAGATATTGCATTAAAACAAGTAAGTGAATGGCACAGTCTTCCTTTAAGATATTTCCCTGAAACAAGTAGGTAAATGGAACATTCTCCTTTAAGATATTGTCCTGAAACAGGTAGGTGAATGGCACAGTCTCCTTTAAGATATTGCACTGAAACAAGTGGGTGAATGGCACAGTCTCCTTTAAGATATTGCACTGAAAAAAGTGGGTGAATGGCACAGTCTCCTTTAAGATATTGCACTGAAAAAAGTGGATGAATGGCACAGTCTCCTTTAAGATATTGCACTGAAAAAAGTGGGTGAATGGCACAGTCTCCTTTAAGATATTGCACTGAAAAAAGTGGGTGAATGGCACAGTCCCTTTAAGATATTGCACTGAAAAAACCCGCGGATTCGATATTTACTCGTGTATTGGTATAATAGACATTTTACTTGCGGATTCGATATTCGATATTTACTCGCGTATTGATATACTAGACATTTTACTCACGGATTCTATATTCGATATTTACTCGCGTATAGGTATAATAGACATTTTACTCACGGATTCGATTTTCGGTATTTACTCGCGTATTGGTATAATAGACATTTTACTTGCGGATTCGATATTTGATATTTACTTGCGTATTGGTATAATAGACATTTTACTCGCGGATCCGATATTCGATATTTACTCGCGTATTGGTATAATGGATTTGATATTTTACTTGCGTATTGGTATCATAGGACAGTTTACCATAATAGACATTTTACTCGCGGATTCGATATTCGATATTTACTCGCGTATTGGTATAATAGATATTTTACTCGCGGATTCGATATTCGATATTTACTCGCGTATTGGTTTAATAGATATTTTACTCGCAGATTCGATATTCGATATTTACTCGCGTATAGCTATAATAGACATTTTACTCGCGGATTCGATATTCGATATTTACTTGCATATTGGTATAATAGACATTTTACTCGCAGCTTGTCGATTTGAAGATTTGATATTACTTCGTATTGGTATAATAGACATTTTACTGCGGATTCGTATTCGATTTTACTCGCGTATTGGTAATAATAGACATTTTACTAGCAGATTCGATAATTCCATATTTAAACACGTATTGGTATAATAGACATTTTACTCGCGGATTCCATATTTAATCACGTATAGGTATAATAGATAGTTATAATAGTTGCAGATTTGATACATTGGATTACGCTAGGAATAGCAGATGTTGTTCAGAGTGCAATAATCGGGAAGGCTTCTTACCAACTTCTGGTAAATTGCTTCCCACAGCAAATTTTTTAACCTTCAGGGGAAAGAAAACACAAGTCATGTGAGAGACTTTGTTTGGACAGATACAAACACGTTGGAGAAAATGCTCCAGTAGGACATGTTCTGGGCGGATCACAGAGGAGGACGTCTATTAGAATCGTCACATTCCTGATACAAGCCTGAGACACCAGAATAGAAAGAACCCGATGATTGACTATAAGTAAATATATAGTGGATAATGTTCCCCCTACCAGAATTATATGGTGGATAATGTACCCCCTACCAAAATTATATAGTGGATATGTCCCCCTACCAGAAATTATATAGTTGGATATGTACCCCCGACCCTACAGAAATTATATAGGGGATAATGTACCCCCTACCAGAAATTATAGTGGATATGTTCTCCCTCCAAAAATTATATAGTGATAATGTCCCCCCACCATAAATTATATAGTGGATAATGTTCTCCCCTACCAAGAAATAATATAGTTGGATAATGTACCCCCTAACATAATTATATAGTGGATAATGTCCCCCCTAACATAAATTATAGTGTGATAATGTACCCCCCTACCAGAAATTATATAGTGGATAATGTACCCCCCTACCAGAATTATATAGTGGATAATGTTCCCCCTACGAAATTATATATGGAATATGTCCCCCCCACCATAAATTATATAGTGGATAATGTTCTCCCTACCAGAAATGATAAAGTGGATAATGTACCCTCTAACATAAATTATATAGTGGATAATGTACTCCCTAGCAGAAATTATATAGTGGATAATGGTACCCCCTACCAGAAATTATATAGTGGATAATGTTCCCCCTACCAGAAATTATATAGTGGATAATGTCCCCCCCACCATAAATTATATAGTGGATAATGTTCTCCCTACCAGAAATGATAAAGTGGATAATGTACCCCCTAACATAAATTATATAGTGGATAACGTACCCCCTACCTTAAATTATATAGTGGATAATGTACCCTCTAACATAAATTATATAGTGGATAATGTACCCCCTAACATAAATTATATAGTAGATAATGTACCCCAACATAAATTATATAGTGGATAATGTACCCAACCTTAATTATATAGTGGATAATGTACCCCCCTAACATAAATTATTAGTGGATAAGTACCCCTACCTTAAATTATTAGTGGATAATGTACCCCCTAACATAATTATATAGTAGATAATGTTCCCCCTAACATAAATTATATAGTGGATATGTACCCCCTACCTTAAATAATAGTGGATAATGTACCCCTAAAATAAATTATATAGTGGATAATGTACCCCCTACCAGAAATTATATAGTGGATAATGTTCCCCTACCAGAAATGATATAGTGATAATGTACCCCCTAACATAAATTATATAGTGGATATGTACCTACCCCCTAACATAATTATATAGTAGATAATGTACCCCCTACCAAATGATATAGTGGATAATGTCCCCCCTAACTTAAATTTATGTGGATAATTGTACCCCCTACCAGAAATATATAGTGGATAATGTTCCCCCTACCAGAAATTATATAGTGGATAATGTATCCCCTAACATAAATTATATAGTGGTAATGTACCACCTACCAGAATGATATGAGGGATAATGTTCCCCCACCAAAATTATATAGTGGATAATTTCCCCTACCAGAAATGATATAGTGGATAATGTACCCCTACCAAATTATATAGTGGATAATGTACCCCCTACCTAAATATATAGTGGATAATGTACCCCTAACATAAATTATAAGTGGATAATGTCCCCCTAACATATTGATATAGTGGATATGTTCCCCCCTACCGAAATTATATAGTGGATAATGTTACCTCCCTACCAAAATAATATAGGGATAATGTCCCCTACAGAATATTAGTGGATAATGTACCCCTACCATAATTATATAGTGGATAATGTACCCCACCAATAAATTAATATAGTGGATAATGTTCCCCTCTACCAGTAAATGATATAGTGGATAATGTGCCCCTACCATAAATTATATAGTGGATAATGTACCCCTAAACATAAATTATATAGTGGATAATGTACCCCTAACTAATTATAATACAGTGGAATAATGTACCCCTAACATAATTTATTAGTGGATAATGTTCCCCTACCAGAAATTATATAGTGGATGATAATGTACCCCGACCAGAAATTATATAGTGGATATGTCACCCCCTAACTTAATTAAATATTAGTGGAATTACCCCCCTACCAAATTTATAGTGGATAATTTGTCCCCTACCATAATTATATTAGTGGTATGTACCCCTACCATAAATTAATTAGTGGATAATGTTCCCCCTACAAAATTATATAGTGGATAATGTGCCCCCTACTTAAAATTATATAGTGGATTAATGTTCCCCCTACCATAAATTATATAGTGGATAATGTACCCCCCTACCATAAATTATATAGTGGTAACTGTTTCCCCCCCCCCTACCATAAATTATATAGTGGATAAGTGCCCCCTACCTGGGTTTGGCGGGCGGGGGGGCAAGCTCGCTGGACTGTGAAATGTGGGCGTCCCGCGATGTGTACAGGGACCTACCGCCCTGGACACTGGAGCAGGAAAGTTGTGAAAAGTGTGAATACATTCACCCACATGGTAATAATTCCACAGGGCTCCAGACAGAGATGTGATTGTCAGCCCATTTTAAATGAATACTGCAGGCTTTCATTTAACCCTACCTGCTTTGAGGCCACAGTTGCCCTTTAAATGTGTTTTTTTCCGCTGAACTTTAACCAATTTTTTTCCTATTCTATCCAATTTAATGCATTAATGCAGTTCACTAGGTGGAACTAATGCATAGCACATTTGACTTCTCTCTGCTGACAAGACTCAACAAAGACACAGTGTCTAAGATGGCTTTTTAATCTGCACATTTTAATTCTTTAAATGTTGTTGTGTCAGGCGGTGTGTGTTCATTCACATAAGAGCACCCATGAAAAGAAAAATGACACCCAAACCTTCTCCTGATCTGATATATATTTTCTCTGGGTCTATGAGTCCCCTTATTTCAAACAACATGAAACAAATGTGCCGTGATGCCTAGAAAGAACAAATCTTATAGAACCTTAACAGTGGATCACATGTTTGAATGTTGGACAACACCTAGCTAGTTATTAGAGTTTAATTAGTAATTAGAGATGGATGTAGGTGGGTTTAAATTTTGACCATGCTGTTTGAGTTTGTATTTGTGACAATTATAATAATAAATGTAGGGGGTCTCGTCCCATTCTGCTGCTGTTACAACCAACCAACCACAATACACATCTACAGGTGTCACTGTCATTAGATTCCTTTTATGGTCCTAGACCACAAGGGGACCGATTTACCCAAGGTGTGGCAAATTTCTTGAGTTAAATTTGTCTAAAACGTTCGCTACCATGTTAACTTTACTAATATTAGCGGCAGATGCGCGGGTCACCAAAATATACCCACACATCAGACACTCGCGATTCAATATGGCTTATGTGCTTTTAGCGCTGGATTTTAAGGCCTGTAAGTTAATCCATTTTCACATTTACCCACAGTCACAAATGCAATATTGAATTGCGATAGCGGCTCTAGGTAAATTATCCTGAATGCTCTTAGTTACTGTTGCAACAGTGGGATAACATCCTCAAATAAAAATCACAGGTAGAGTTATATGACAAAAGCTGCTGAAAGCAGGAAGTGTTCGAAAACCTTTCCACAATATAACTTCTCACAAGATTTACCTAGGGATATTGATCAAGGGTTATTTTTCAATAGAGGAGTTTTTCTTGCACCCTAACTTGTTAGGAAAACCACGTTTAAAAATGTCATAACAGTGTTTTTATATTCAGCCTAACTCCAGATATTCCCGTATTACTTTGGATGCTTGTAAATGTCTGTTTGGCAGATTTCGATTTCATTCAAAAAAGGTTGGTTTGTAAAGAGATTAGAACACTTAGCTTTAGACTCGGCCCCCCGACTTATAAGCACTACATATTCCGCAGCGCGGAATTCAACCAGGCCCTGCCCCGAAGAGCTTACAGTCTACCCACATTTGACACATAAACCATCAGTATGTCCTTTATGTGGTGGGGGAAACCGATTGCCCGGAGGCCCCACGCAGGCCCGGGAGAACATACAAACTCCTTCCAGATGTGTCCAAGGGTGGAATCGAACTCAGTGCTGCAAGGGATCAGTTGCAACCACTCAGGCCACCTTACTGTACTTGCCTCAATCTTAAGCTGGGTACACACCACAGGGACTATTTTTCCAGAGCGAGCACTCGGCTGGGACAAATTTCCGTTGGGTCGTGGCATATTCGCCCGTGGATGAAAGTGAGAAACGATCGATCGTATGTCCCATAGGGAACCGCACATGGATCGGAATTTACTGACACGTCCTTTCCACCCCAGCAGATATTTTTTTGGCCGCCCAGCCGAAAGTCCACGAATCGGTCGGTCGAACGAAAATCTCGCTGGTGTGGTACCCAGCCTTAACTGTCAGCTATCAGGGACCCAGAGGCCAATGGTGACCTTACATGACCATATTATGTAATGGCTTATACAGTGTATAAAGCATCACTGCATCGTTTGCCATTGATACCAGTTGAACCTGTTATAGATTAGGTTTTTCTGGCAATGGGTTGGTAGGAAAAACTTACGGTATGAAGTTTCAAGAGACATTTAATGAATAAATGAAGTTTTTCACACAAATACTGTTTGAGGATTATTGATTGGTTGAATCCGATCCTGGTCAAGTCATTAGGGTATCTCCACTCGTTTTCTAAGTTTTGGTAATCCAGTTCTATTGAAGAACGGGAGGTAAAGGAGCTGTGCCTTACCTCCGTTCTTCAATAGAACACAGGAGCCAGGAGAGAAGGTAAGAAACTTACCCGCTGCTCGCTCCCCGCCGGTGTGTAGTCTGACAGGTCCGCGACGGACTTGCTTTTCTTCTATGTGCATGCGAGATCTATGCGCATAGAAGACAAGGTCCGCGGGACCTGTCAGACTACGCGCCGGGGGAGCGAGCGAGCGGGTAAGTTTCTTGTCTCCTGGCTCCTGTTTGTCTATTGAGAACGGAAGGTAAGGCACATCTCCTTTACCTCCGTTCTTCAATAGAACTGGATTCCCAAAATTCTAAAAACGAGGGAGATACCCTTTAAACCTGCCCTGTCGATATCCTTTAGTCCTGGTAAACACGGACAGACAATATAACTATTGGTCATGGATATTTTCATCCTGACACGGGCAAACCTGTTCAATGTCTCGGCAAATAAAATGGGGAATGGTCGTTGTGTGGTAAATCCACCCGATCTGGCAATCGATACCCGGCTTTAATCTTCACCAATAATCTCTTATAATAGACATTCGGTTCTGGCCATACACTGTGCCTCTACTTTCCAACATTTCCGCAAATTTGGAAAACCCCGTCTGTCTACATTTCCCACTGACAATATGGATGTAATATTGATCGCAAACTATGACCCGGCCTGGAAACTTTGGCAGTAAAACCTCCATTGCACCTAGTTACAAATTGATTTGACATTTATGTCGGATTCAGGTATCCCCCCCTCCCGAGGTGCTGAATTTTGGGGTTGGTTTCCCCGCCACTTCGCGAGACCACCCCAAAACTCCCGCGACCCGCTACTTACCTGCGGTCTCCACCAACGGCTATTACACACACCATGCCTAGTGGCCCTAACCCTGCCCTGCGTCCCTTTGATGTGCCATTCTCCCCTTCCTGACAGAAGCCACTTTCGGCAGGTGGGATGTCTGGATTGCCACTAAGTCGGGTGCGTGTATGGCCACATGTCTAATCAATCTGTTCCAATCTATGGATATCTATAAAGACATTATAAATGGTTTGTGGCCACTTTGAGATTCCATAACCGGTAAACTTGCAACTTGAAATGCCCCCAATTGTATCCAATCCTACATTACGCTAGAGATGGCCGAACTTTAATATGGACCATTAAATTCAATGGGAGTGAAATAGTTTTGAAAACTCAAATGAAATACAAAATATCAATGGTAACTTAATGTCAACGCTGTGTGACCTGGGAATGGTCCTGGGGAACATATCCAGGACTTTCGAAACTCGATTTTACTCTCACGCGGCTACTTTCGACCTCTCTCGCGTTCGAACATTCGATAATTATCCCTGAACGACTCGCGGATTCGATATTCTGTATTTACTTCTATTGGATAATAACATTTTAATCCGGATATCGATATTAGATTTTAACTTGCGTATTGGTATAATAGACATTTTACTCGCGGATTCGATATTCGATATTTACTCTGCGTATTGGTATACTGACATTTAACAGACCGCGATTCGATATTAGATATTTACTTGCGTATTGGTATAATAGACATTACTCGTTATTATTCGTAATTCGATTTTTACTGCGTATGGTGTATAATAGACATTTTACTCAACGGAATTCGATATTTACTCGCGATTGGTATAATAGACATTTTACTCGCGGATTGGTAAAATGACATTTTACTCGATTCGATATTCGTTATTTACTCGCGTATTGTGGTATACTGGACATTTTACTTCGCGGATTCGATATTCGTATTTACTCCGCGTCTTGGTATAATAGACATTTACTCGCATATTCTTTAATTCGATATTTACTCGCGTATTGGTAAAATAGACATTTTACTCCGGCTTCGATATTCTATATTTACTCGCGTATTGGTATAATAGACATTTTACTCGCGATTGGTATAAGGACATTTTACTCGTGGATTCGATTATTCGTATTTTACTCGCGTATTGGTATATAGACAGTTTACTCGCGATTCGATATTCGATATTTAACTCGCGTATGGGTATAATAGACATTTTACTTGCGGATTCGATAATTTGATATTTACTCGCGTATAGGTATAATAACATTTTACTCGCGGATTCGATATTCGGTTTACTCACCTCGCGTTAGGTATATAGACATTTTACTCGCGATTCATATTCGGTATTTACTCGCGTATTGGTATAATAGACATTTTACTCGCGGATTCGATATTCGGTATTTACTCGCGTATAGTATATAGACATTTTACTCTGCGGATTCGATATTCAGTATTTTACCGTGATTGGTATAATAGACATTTTACCTCGCGGATTCGATATTCGGTAATTTACTCGTCTATAGGTATAATAGACATTTTAAGACTCGCGTATTTGAATATTCGGTATTTACACTCGCGTATTGGTATAATAGACATTTTACTTGCGGATTTGAGAATTTGATATTTACTTGCGTATTGGTATAATAGACATTTTACTAGCGGATTCGATAATTCGATATTTACTCGCGTATTGGTATAATAGACATTTTACTAGCAGATTCGATAATTCCCTATTTAATCACGTATTGGTATAATAGACATTTTACTAGCAGATTCGATAATTCCATATTTAATCACGTATTGGTATAATAGACATTTATCGCGGATGCGCTATCGATATACTAGCGGATGGTATAATAGATATTTTACTCGCGGATTTCGATATTCGATAGTATCGCGTATTGGTTTAAAGATATTTACTCGCAGATTCGATATTCGATATTACTCGGTATAGGTATAATAGACATTTACTCGCGGATGTCCGATATCGTATTTACTTGCAATGGTATAATAGAACTATTTACTGCGGATTCGAGATTCGATATTTACTTGCGTATTGGTTAATAGACATTTTATCGCGGATTCGAATATTCGAGTATTTACTCGTTTGGTAGCATATAGATATTGTCACTCGCGGATTCGATATCGAATGTACAGCGTAATGGTTAATAGACATTTACTCGCAGATTCATATTCGATTTACTAGCGTTTTGGTGTAATAGGACATTTACTCGCAGATTTGATATTGATATTTTTACTCGCGTTATGATAATAGACCATTTTACTCGCGGATTCGATATTCGATATTTACACGTATTGGTTTAACATTTATATCGCAGTTAGATATCAGATATTCTCGCGTATGGTATAATAGACATTTTACACGGATTCGATAATTCGATTATTTACTCGCGTTATAATAGAATTCTCCGGTTTATACATGGACATTTTTACTGCGGATTGAGAATTGATATTTACTTGCGATTGGTATATCGACATTTTACTAGCGGAGTCGATAATTCGCTATTACTGCGGATTGGTATAATATGACATTGTACTAGCAGATTCGATAACCAAGTGAACAGTATTGGGTATAATAGGACATTTTAATGCGGACCATATTTAATCACGTATAGGTATAATAGATAGTTATAATAGTTGCAGATTTGATACATTGGATTACGCTAGGAATAGCAGATGTTGTTCAGAGTGCGATAATCGGGAAGGCTTCTTACCAACTTCTGGTAAATTGCTTCCCACAGCAAATTTTTTAACCTTCAGGGGAAAGAAAACACAAGTCATGGTGAGAGACTTTGTTTGGACAGATACAAACACGTTGGAGAAAATGCTCCAGTAGGACATGTTCTGGGCGGATCACAGAGGAGGACGTCTATTAGATCGTCACATTCCTGATACAAGCCTGAGACACCAGAATAGACAGAACCCGATGATTGACTATAAGAAATTATATAGTGGATAATGTTCCCCCTACCAGAAATTATATGGTGGATAATGTACCCCCTACCAGAAATTATATAGTGGATAATGTTCCCCCTACCAGAAATTATATAGTGGATAATGTACCCCCTACCAGAAATTATATAGTGGATAATGTACCCCCTACCAGAAATTATATAGTGGATAATGTTCTCCCTACCAAAAATTATATAGTGGATAATGTCCCCCCACCATAAATTATATAGTGGATAATGTTCTCCCTACCAGAAATTATATAGTGGATAATGTACCCCCTAACATAAATTATATAGTGGATAATGTACCCCTACCAGAAATTATATGTGGAATATTTACCCCCTACCAGAAATTAGATAGTGGATAATGTTACCCCCTACCAGAAATTATATAGGGATAATGGTCCCCCCCACCATAATTATATAGTGGATAATGTTCTCCCTACCAGAATGAAAAGTGGATAATGTACCCTCTAACATAAATTATATAGTGGATAATGTACTCCCTAGCAGAAATTAATATAGTGGATAATGTACCCCCTACCGAATTATATAGTGGATAATGTTTTCCCCCTACCAGCAATTATATAGTGGATAATGTCCCCCCCACCATAAATTATATAGTGGATAATGTTCTCCTACAAGATATAGTGGAAATGTACCCCTAAACTAAATTATATAGTGATAACGTACCCCCTACCTTAAATTATATAGTGGATAATGTACCCCTACATAAATATATAGTGGATAATGTACCCCTCCTAACAATTATATAAGTAGAAAGTACCCCTAACATAAATTAATGATAGTGGAATGTACCCCCAACCTTAAATTAATAGTGGATTTGTACCCCCTAACATAATTATATAGTGGGATATGAACCTCCTACCTTAAATTATATAGTGGATAATGTACCCCCTAACATAAATTATATAGTAGATAATGTTCCCCCTAACATAAATTATATAGTGGATAATGTACCCCCTACCTTAAATTATATAGTGGATAATGTACCCCCTAAAATAAATTATATAGTGGATAATGTACCCCCTACCAGAAATTATATAGTGGATAATGTTCCCCCTACCAGAAATGATATAGTGGATAATGTACCCCCTAACATAAATTATATAGTGGATAATGTACCCCCTAGCAGAAATTAATATAGTGGATAATGTACCCCCTACCGAATTATATAGTGGATAATGTTCCCCTACCAGAAATTATATAGTGGATAATGTCCCCCCCACCATAAATATATAGTGGATAATGTTCTCCCTACAGCAGATAAGTGGAAATGTACCCTAACACTAAATTATATAGTGATAACGGTACCCCCTACCTTAAATTATATAGTGGATAATGTACCCCTACATAAATATATAGTGGATAATGTACCCCTCCCCTAACATAAATTGATATAGTAGATAATGTACCCCTAACATAAATTATATAGTGGAATGTACCCCCACCTTAAATTAATAGTGGATTTGTACCCCCTAACATAATTATATAGTGGGATATGAACCTCCTACCTTAAATTATATAGTGGATAATGTACCCCTAACATAAATTATATAGTAGATAATGTTACCCCTACATAAATTATATAGTGGATAATGTACCCCTACCTTAAATTATATAGTGATAATGTACCCCCAAATAAATTAGATAGTGGATAATGTACCCCCTACCAGAAATTATTAGTGGATAATGTTACCCCCTACCAGAAATGATATAGGGGATAATGTTACCCCCTAACATAAATTATATAGTGGTAATGTACCCCCTAACATAAATTATATGTAGATAATGTACCCCCTACCAAAATAATATAGTGGATAATGTCCCTCCCCCCTAACTTAAATTATATAGTGGATAATGTACCCCCTACCAGAAATTATATGAGTGGATAATGTTCCCCCTACCAGAAATGATATAGTGGATAATGTACCCCCTAACATAAATTATATAGTGGATAATGTACCCCCTAACATAAATTATATAGTAGATAATGTACCCCCTACCAGAAATGATATAGTGGATAATGTCCCCCCTAACTTAAATTATATAGTGGATAATGTACCCCCTACCAGAAATGATATAGTGGATAATGTTCCCCCTACCAGAAATTATATAGTGGATAATGTATCCCCTAACATAAATTATATAGTGGATAATGTACCACCTACCAGAAATGATATAGTGGATAATGTTCCCCCTACCAGAAATTATATAGTGGATAATGTACCCCGTACCAGAAATTATATAGTGGATAATGTATGGTGGATTGGTTTGGTGGGTGTTTTGAATAATGTACCCCTAACATAAATTATATAGTGGATAATGACCCCTAACATAAATTATATAGTAGATAATGTACCCCTACCCAAATATATAGTGGATAATGTCCCCCCTAACTAAATTATATAGTGGATAATGTACCCCCTACCAGAAATTATATAGTGGATAATGTTCCCCCTACCAGAAAAATTATATAGTGGATAATGTATCCCCTAACATAAATTATATAGTGGAGAATGTACCCCCTACCAGAAATGAATAGTGGATAATGTTCCCCCACCAGAAATTATATAGTGGATATGTACCCCTACCAGAAATTATATAGTGGATAATGACCCCCTACCGAAATGATATAGTGGATAATGTCCCCCTACCAGAAGTTATATAGTGGATAATGTTCCCCTACCAGAATATATAGTGGGATAATGTGACCCCCTACCAGAAATGAATATAGGGGATAATGTCCCCCTAACTTAAATTAAATAGTGGATAATGTACCCCCTACCATAAATGTATAGTGGATATGTTCCCCCTACCATAAATTATATAAGTGGATAAGTGCCCCCTACCATAAATTATATAGTGGATAAGTGCCCCTACCATAAATATTATAGTGGATAATGTACCCCCTAACCATAAATTATATAGTGGATAATGTTCCCCCTACACCATAAAATTATATTATATGGATAATGTACCCCTAACCATAATTTATATGTGGATAATGTTCCCCCTACCATAAATTATATAGTGGATAATGTGCCCCCTACCATAAATTATATAGTGGATAATATAAGGATATTAAATGTCATTGAGTAGTTCTGTATCTATATAAAGGTACAAGGACACAGGCTGAGTTATACAGGCCAGGGAACTCTGGGTACCACTCATGTATTATAAGGAATAATATATCCCCTACTGTAAATTATAAGGATATATAAAAGCACAAGGCTGAGTGCTTTTCTAAAGGTCACAGAATTCTGAGTTGACTTCTAGTATCCTATTCATTTATGATGGGGGGTACATTTATTCTTATTATTCTTATTATCCTCCCACTTCCATTAGTTTCTTTTGCACATATTGCCTAAAATTTCTTTAGAACTGAGAAGACTATCGTGTTCCACATCATACAGGGCACAGATATGTTTCTAATGTAAACCGTTTGTGTGCTCACTTTACTGGCATAGTGAGAAGGCTATCTCATGTATCTTAAGGGAAACTTATGAAGTAAGCAAGATGGTCAGATAAGTTACCAAAGAAAAAGATGCGCTCGAAATTTTAGTTTTAAAGGGTATGTCCACCCTTGAATCTAATTTTTAATATAGCCTTCCCCCTGGTCCCCCAGCCCCAACCGCATCATTATTATCTTTAGAAAGTGCCCCAAACTTTTACTTACCTCCCCTCTTTCCTCCGCCGCGCTCCCGGCCCTCTGCTTGCGAGAAAATGCAAGCAGAGGGGCGGGACCGGCAGTCGCGTCTGTGATTGGCTGAGCGGCAGCCAATCACGGACACAGCTGCCGGTCATTCAGTGCAGCGGAGGAAAGAGGGGAGGTAAGTAAGAGTTTGGGGAGCTTTCTTAAAATAAAAATTATGCGGTTGGGGCTGGGGGACCAGGGGGAAGGCTATATCAAAGGGGATTAATGCTAGGGGGAGGGAATCCGGAGAGGGAGGGAGAGGGAGGGGGAGGGAGGGGGAGAAGGGCTGCAGTACGCATGCCAAACTTCTCCTGGAGGCCAGGTAGGAGGCAGAGTCCTATATGGACTCTGCTATCCTCCTGGTGGGCAGTTTTTGGGACTTGGGGGGGGGACTACAGGAGAACCCTATGGAGCTGGGATGTTAGGTAAGGATTAAACTACACTACAGTAGTTGGGGGATTATAGTTTTGGGGGTGGACATGCCCTTTAACTATTTATTTATTTTTCTCTTTTTAAAGGGCAACTCCACCCTCATAAGAACATCTTTTAGAAAGAACGACCTCTTTAAAATATGTTGATGTATCATAGTTTGTCCTATGAATTCATTACTGTATGCCTGCTATGCTTCTGGATGCCTCATGGAAACTGAGCAATTTATAAACCTGTACTGAGCCTGTACTGAGCCTGGGCATGCTCAGAAGAGGCAGACAGGGGATTAACATTCAGTCATTGGCTGTGATGTCAACTATCAAATCCATAACTGACAGTTACTAAGTGGAAGAACCAGGAAGCAGAAACAGGGGAAACAGGACATTGTGTGGGATTTCAGGTTAGACTTATATATTTCACATTTCAAACTATTACCGTTTAGGGTTTTGGGGGGTGATTTACCTGTATGTAAGTTTTCATTTTGGGGCTGGACTTGCCCTATAAGTCCAAAGTTCTTTCTCCAGCAACCAAAGTGGCTCCCATGAAGCTGAGTACACACTGTCAGATCCTTCCTCCTGACTGATTCAACACTTCTGACCAGTTGACCAAGAGGAAGGACTATCGGTTTCACCGTCCGAGCTTTCTCCATAATAAAAGTATCATATAAAGTATAAAGAAAACGCCTCGGATTGAACATTCACTCATCCGGCGGTCTATACTTTAAAACAGGGGGCTGATAGCGACCATGGGAAATTTTCTGCCAGATCCCAGTAATCCAGAGGCCAATGGTGAACGTAGGCCTCAGGAATGCTTGGAACTGTAGTACACACGATAAAGGGGTGATTCCGTCGGTTCCAGAATCGTCCCTTTATCGTTAAAGTGTGTACCCACCGCATAGGGTTGAAATCCTGCCTACTGTGCCTTGCATCTGCTTAGAACTACTTGAGATTTGCCCTAGAGTTACATGGCCTAGCAGTAGATTTTGGCTTGACAGGTAACAAAGGTTACCTACCTAGGGTAATAAACTACACACTTGGATGCCCAAAAACCTGACTTTGCTAGGTTAGGACAGACCCTAGACCCAATTCTGTTCTATGGACAGAATAGAAATAAATATAATATAGGAAGATAGGAAATGTGGGTTAAAAACCTACCCTTGAAAACCTTCCTTCCTTGTGCAATGTGATTGGCTAAGATCTCAATGGGAAAATAATTGCTTCTCCTCCACAATAACAATGAGAATTTATGTCATTGGACTCAGGACGTGGAGGATGTAATCCAGCTGTGGGAAGAAAAAATACAAAAGCAGTCTGGGATATTTTTACTGTATTTGTGTTCCCAAAATAAACTGTGAAAATATAAAAAACACATGTCATTTAGAGATGGCTGAACTTCCTGAAAACTTCAATAAAAGTTCTATAGTTCGAAATGAACCCATTAAAGTCAATGGGAGGAAATAGTTTGAAAAGTTCAGATTAAATACAGTGAAAATAACAATAGTAACTTACTGTAAATGGCTCTGGGACCTGGGAAATGGTCTGGGGAACATGTCACTGTCACCAAAATGCATTTAAATACTTCCTTTCCCCGCGATGGGGCAATTGTCGGGTTGCCGCACGTTACATTGGAGGGTAATTGGTAATTGACGGGTTTCCGTGTGCGATATTTGAGGGTTATTGGCAGTTACCGAACAATACATTTGAGCGTTATTGCCAAAACAGAACATTCAAGGGATATCGCCGAAAGACCGCATTTGCTGAAACGGGACCCTTGAGGGTTAGCGAACTGTTTGCCAATATCTAATTATCGATAACTGAACTAGTTTGTACTAGTACGTAAAGTTCTAGAAGTTCAAGTTTGTCCAAACTATCTACTATCAAAGTCCATGTCTAGTGTCATTGTAAGGACAGAACAAGCCAAATATCTCTAGGAAACTCTAAGTTGGTTTAGGATCTACCAAGGACTTGCTGCCTGCCTTGTACCTACTTCACATACCTTGGATACGAAGTTGTGAGCAGGTCATATAGAAATGTCAGCTTTCTTTCTAAGGTTGGATTCACGTGTAGCTTTGTCTATGTTCCAGTGCCAGTGGCTGTAATCACTTACCCCCATCTTATAAAAGGTCAGTAAGCAACCCTGGTACGTTATACCTGTGCACATATTCCTTAAAGGACAACTGCAACAACATTGAATTAGAAAGCAGGTCTCCTTGTTATAAAAGCAATAATCAGTGTCTCACATCTCATTTTAATATGGTTGTTGAGAAATTTAACTTTCTAACAGTGTTCCAGTATTGCACAGTGTGGTCACTGACCATTATGTTCTTTGCACATGCTCAGTCCTAAGATACTGCAGGAACCTGTTACAGTGGGTCTCACCCACTAGTAGCCTCTAGCCAATCATTTTACAGGACAAAATAGGCAAGGGAGCATGTGACTGAGATCAGGGGTGTGGCCAGTCACACAGTTATTTCATCCAGTTCTTCAAGTGGTAACATTTACTTTAATGCTATTTACTGTATTTCTATTTTACAGTTTATTGGTGTTTTTAGAGGGGAAATGTTCAGATTCTGGAGTGTAAAAAAAAAGCTTTGTACACCCGTTAGATGTTTGTAGCACGATGTGAGTAAATCGTTTGTGTGCGTATTCAAAGAAGAGAAAGTTAAAGGTCGCAATATAACATGTTATCGTAATTCTGTGCGTTTCTTTCCACCATATGTCACGGTATCTAGCGATAGTCTATCAATACTTTACACACACATAATCGGCAGAATAAATCCGCCAAGTCAGTCGTTCAAAAACGTAGAGAATAGTCGCGGATTGTTAATTGTTGACGGTGGTGGTACTTGTTTTTTCACATGATAATCGTGCGATATATCGTTCATTGGCTTTATCGTGCGACCAATTATCTAACGTGTGTACGAAGCTTAAAGGTGACGACAAATCCCATTCATTTTGCGATCGCATGTCAGTCGCGTAGAAGAACGGGAAAGGCGGTTCCGGCAGGATCGATCGAATGTCGCGAGATCGCTTGGTCGGGTAAGATAAACCGAACATATGTATGGCCACCATTAGCCTGGTGATGAAAAAAAGATGACAAAGATTTTACCTCTTGTAACCGGACACTTTCCTTTCCTAGAAGTGTAGACAGACTGTGTGGACCTGCCGGGTAATTATTCAAGATAATATTGGGTTTAGGTGACACATTATTGTTCAGTAGCTGTAATTGCTAAGAAATTACCAGGTAAGGCTCCCTGACTGTACCAATTATGTCTTTATTTAGTACAATGAAATCAGCTAGAAGGTGTCATCGCTCGCTAGGAGAGGCCGTTATGTGTGGATAAATATAAAATCCCTTGGATATTCAAGTGTGGGTAGTTTGTGGCTGGCAGATCGTTTATTTTATCAAGTAAATATGATTGGGGCATTAAGGTTGTTTTTATTTAATAAGTAATTAAATGGAGTAATGTTCACTTTATCACTGTGGCTTTATATTTTTGTGGGTAAGTTATGTGTTTTATGGATGTGTTGTATTGTCCACGAGATGTTCTACGAGAGGCCACTGCCCCTTCTTCTGATTGGATATTGTGTAATATTATTGGTCAGAATTAGTGGTTCCAGGATTTCCTAGGACAAAAAAGGTGTTTGGTATATCATTTAGTCTAGGGGTGCCCAGCCCACTATGTGCCTCAATCAAAATATGTTTAATGGAACTAGTAAGGGATGGTTTCTCAATTGGGATTACCAAAAGACTAGAAGCCCCCACTTAAAGGGACACTATACTGAAAAAATTACTTTGCCTTATCTTAATCTATAATTGAATACATGTAACTAGCACTTACTCTGAGTTGCGTGTGTTGCTGCATGCCTTCAATCCAGCACATATTTTGTTTAGGAGCAGTATCCCCCTCCCTCTTTTAACCACTCCCACTTCCATCCAACCTGACTTTTCCCCCCACAAACCAACTGTCAAGCCTGCACACAGCATACAGCATTCCAACTGTCAAAACTCTGTCACCATTCCAGCTACAGTAAAACTACTCACAGAAGAATAGTTTTTGAGAGCAAGGAACTTGATTGACAGCTGAAATATAAGAAGTTTTAGATGTGATATCTAAAGAAATAGGGGCAGATCAACAAAGAAATGATACAGTGGTGGTTGGGAAGAATTATAGTTTCCTGTTATGGTCAATTTAAAATAACCTAGTTTTCGGTATAGATGCCCTTTAAGACTTCTTTTTTTTCAACTGTGAGGACAGTACATTTGTGGAATATTGCACCTCAAAATGTTGTGTTGGCTAAATCAAAGTAGGCTTGGGTGTCTTCTAGGACAGAAAGATCACCCAGGGTTACAGATACTGTAGTTCATGTTGATCCAGGGATACTATATAATATTGAGAATTACTGGTATTAATACATATACTGTAGTTCTGGTTGGTACGGGGATACTATATAATATTGAGAATTACTGGTATTAATACATATACTGTAGTTCTGGTTGGTACAGGGATACTATATAATATTGAGAATTACTGGTATTAATACATATACTGCAGTTCTGGTTGGTACAGGGATACTATATAATATTGAGAATTACTGGTATTAATACATATACTGTAGTTCTGGTCGTTACAGGGATACTATATAATATTGAGAATTACCAGTATTAATACATATACTGTAGTTCTGGTTGGTATGGGGATACTATAGAATATTGAGAATTACTGGTAATAATACATATACTGTAGTTCTGGTTGGTACGGGGATACTATATAATATTGAGAATTACTGGTATTAATACATATACTGTAGTTCTGGTTGGTGCAGGGATACTATATAATATTGAGAATTACCGGTATTAATACATATACTGTAGTTCTGGTTGGTACAGAGATGCTATATAATATTGAGAATTACTGGTATTAATACATATACTGTAGTTCTGGTTGGTACGTGGATACTATATAATATTGAGAATTACTGGTATTAATACATATACTGTAGTTCTGGTTGGTACAGGGATACCATATAATATTGAGAATTACTGGTATTAATACATATACTGTAGTTATGGTTGGTACAGGGATACTATATAATATTGAGAATTACTGGTATTAATACATATACTGTAGTTCAGGTTGGTACAGGGATACTAAATAATATTGAGAATTACTGGTATTAATACATATACTGTAGTTCTGGTTGGTACAGGGATACTATATAATATTGAGAATTACCGGTATTAATACATATACTGTAGTTATGGTTGGTACAGGGATACTATAGGTAAGGTAAATGGCACAGTCTCCTTTAAGATATTGCAGTGAAACAAGTAGGTAAATGGCACATTCTCCTTTAAGATATTGCATTAAAACAAGTAAGTGAATGGCACAGTCTTCCTTTAAGATATTTCCCTGAAACAAGTAGGTAAATGGAACATTCTCCTTTAAGATATTGTCCTGAAACAGGTAGGTGAATGGCACAGTCTCCTTTAAGATATTGCACTGAAA